>JBAMJV010001556.1:0-26076 GCA_037951105.1 Echinarachnius parma | reverse complement strand
GGTTAGTCCTGAGAAAGACTGTTGGTATTCTTTCTAGGATAGTCCTAAAAAGGACTGTGGTAGTCCTAGAAAGGACTGTTGGGTAGTCCTGGAAAGGACTGTTGGTATTCTTTCTGAGCTTGTAGTTCTGATAAGAACTACAGCGCCGGTAGGCTCAGTCAACCTGTTCGAAACGTCGAGCCCCTCCTACCACCAACCCTCTCCTTACAATAACTATACCGGCGCTGTAGTTCTTATCAGAACTACAAGCTCAGAAAGAATACCAACAGTCCTTTCCAGGACTACCCAACATTCATTTCTAGGACTACCACAGTCCTTTTTAGGACTATCCTAGAAAGAATACCAACAGTCCTTCTCAGGACTAACCAATCCTCTCCTTATATATGGTGCAACCGCAAACCACACGTATTCAAATGCAAGTGTGTGCATGTGGGTGAGTGCAGGTGAAATAAGTGTTTGATTAGTTTTTTTTTTCATGAACTGGTTATAAATCTTTAAAAATTACAATCATTAAGACCCTTATAATATTTATGAATATTTGGATATTAAATATTTTTTCATCGAAGCTTTAAATGAATAAAGAGATGCAGAGTGTTTAATATTGTCAGGCAAAGCATTCCAACTGTCTGGGCCATGGTGCCTTATCGATTTATAGGCCATAACAGTGTTTGGGTTAGTTAAATGGAAGTCGGATGAGTGTCGTGTATAATGTATACTACTATTGTACACACAAATATTTCGAAATGCTAATGGTATAGTATTTATCCAAAATTTATACATAAAGATTGCAGTTTGAAAAATGTGAATATCAGCAACTTGTAATGATTTTAGTTCATAAAATATTGGTTCAGTATGGGATATGTGAATGTGTACAAATACGGAGTGCTTTCTTTTGAAGACGATAAATTAACATAATTTTCATCTTATTACTATTCCCCCATACTATGTTACAATAAAATATGTGTGGCAAAATGAGAGAATTATAAAGCATAAATAGTGACTTTTGTGAAAGATAATACAAATTTATACATAAAGATTGCAGTTTGAAAAATGTGAATATCAGCAATTTGTAATGATTTTAGTTCATAAAATATTGGTTCAGTATGGGATATATAATGTGAATGTGTACAAATACGGAGTGCTTTCTTTTGAAGACGATAAATTAAAATAATTTTCATCTTATTACTATTTCCCCATACTATGTTACAATAATATATATATATATGTTTGACAAAATGAGAGAATTATAAAGCATAAATAGTGACTTTTGTGAAAGATAATATTTTAATTTATATAGAATGCCTATGCCTCTCGAGACTAACATAAAATTGAGTGTAAAATTTGAAAGAGCATAATATTTAAATAATAAAAATCATCTTTGTTTGATCAAAATCGGTTCAGAGACGGCTGAAATATCCATAAATATAACAATTTGTAATAAAGCTGGGGCCTCAGGTTTATTAGAGAATTTTTAACCAGCTGTTAAAAATTCTAAAAAATGCTTCCTCTTTTCAAAAAGTTACAAAATAGTATTTCGCTATCTAATCACTATTTCAATAAAGCATCACATGCACAATATTTTATTCAATATGGTTGAAACCGATGAGTGTTTAGAGAGCGCCCTCTTACGTTTTAACGGCTCTTTTTTAATGATAACATGATCTTTACTACATCATTTGTAATTTTGTGTTCCTTTCTAGTTATAACTATTAGTTTGTAATGTAATGATGCAGGTTTTGATTACTAAAATGCAGTTTCACCAAAACTGTACTCTCCTTACCAGAACTCAAGTATCCCTTTATGACTATTCCAAGTTAAATTTGAATCAGTCATTACACCTAAGAATTTGGTAACTTCTTTTTCAATTATGGGCATGTCATCTATACACATATTAAAATGAAGTGCATGTTTAGAGTGTATGTTTTTAAAATACATATAATTGGTTTTATTAATATTTAGAGAGAGTTTATTGGATTTGAACCAAAATGATAATTTTTTTAGTTCTAAATTTAGGGTTGTAATAAGACTATTTAAGTCTTTATGTCAATAAAATACGTTAGTATCATATGCGAACAAAACGTACGTTAGGAGTGGTGATGCATTAACAATATCATTCATATATATTTTTTTTAAAAGTAAGGGACCTAAAATAGAGCCTTGTGGTACTCCGCACTTAACGGTGGAAATATTAGATGTTTTAGATTAAAAAATAACATATTGTTGTCTATTACGCAGATAATCTTCAAACGAAGGAAGTACAGTTCCTCCATTTGTTTTTAATTTACGAATTAATATACAATGGTCCATAGTATCGAATGCCTTTGATAAGTCCATAAAAACACCTACATTGTGTTCTTTTTTAGCGAGGGAATCAATTATTTTGTCACTCAATTGTAGAATAGCGTAATCAGTAGAGTGATTCTTTCTAAATCCATATTGATTAGAAATTAATAAATTATTAATATTTAAGAAAGAATATAATCGTTTACATACTATTTTTTCTAATAGTTTGCAATATTAGATTGATCATCCTTTTATATAGGAATTATTTTCGCAATTTTGAGTGGGTTGGGGAAAATCCCTTGGGAAAGAGATAAATAAAAAATATGTAATAACGGGGAAGCTATAAAGTGAATTATTTGTTTTAATAAAGATACACTTAATTCATCATAGCCGCTAGATTTACTACATTTTAAAGAACGAACAATTTCTAAAGTCTCATGAATATTTGTTGGATTAAAAAATAAGGATTGATTAACATTATCATTTAAGTATTTCAAAAAATCATTCTTTTTATTAATTATTTTGGAAGCTAAATCTGGTCCAATATTATCAAAATATTTATTGAATGCATCAGCAACATCACTTGGGTCTTGAATGGGATGCCCATTATCTGTAAATTCAATATTATTTAGAGTACTTTTTTTCTTCCCTAAAATGTCATTAATTGTTTGCCATAATAATTGATTATTATCTTTACTATTTTCAATGTTATTAGAATAGTATAATTTGCGTGACAAACGAATAATTAAAGTCAATTTATTACGGTACTTTTTATATTTATTTTTATTTTCATTTGTAGGGTTAGGGTTAGGGTTAGGGTTGGGGTTACCTGACCCTAGGTAATCGAAGTGATATTTTATATAGACGAGTTCGAGTAGATATTGATTTAATTATACCTTGAGTAATCCATGGTTGTTAATTTCTCTTTTTACTTGATTTGATTCTTGTGAGGGGTACATTTTTATCATAAAAACAAAGAAGTATATTTATGAATTTTTTATAAGAACTATTCACATCTCTTTCAAAATAAATGTCATACCATCCTTCTTGACTCAAATCTCTCTTTAAGGATTCTACATTACGCTTTGTTTCATTACGTGCATAAATGATTCGTGCATAAATGATTATATTGCAAAAATATACACAAAATAATTGTTTTCATTTATGTTGTTACATGTATCATGAAACACAAAACTCATTTGAAATGTAATGAACGTCAAAGCCCAATTCCAATAACAACACGTTTACATGATTGTATACTAGGCCTATACAGAATACGGAATATTCAATGTAACATAGGGTTAACTTTATTATTGTCCTCATCACACCCTACTGGTCATCATTTTCTGCACCCGCCACTCATAACCGTTTTGTATAATACAGTATGCACTCGTGTATTTTAACAATTTGAAAATATACAACAAAATAATACATGATCGTTCTGGGATGGTGTTGATTTTAACGATTGCTAGTCAGATGTGCACTCTCTACGAAAACAGCTGTGATTCCATCAATATCGTTTTATTCAATATTCATTATACCGAATAAACCTCTGTGATTTAACGTTTGCTATAATGCAGGATTTATTACGTTGCACATAACTAGTTTTGACATAATTAAACATATTAAAGTTCGGTTATCTTGAATGAAATGTGATTATGAATTGCCCATCTCCTTTCTTCACCTACTCAGCAAAAACAAGTATAACATAATTATATGGTACATTTCGAAGAATACTGGACACTCCCCGACACCCTCGGAGGGACCGCATGCGTGTTCCCTAAATCTCCGGTAAAGGCGTACTTTTCGCAAACAAAATCCGGCCCGAGAATTGTAAAAAAGGGGGTGTAATTGACTTTTCACCCGGAGTTTTCGTTAAAAAGAGGGGGGGGGGGGGGGGGGGTTCTCTCTCTGTTTGGACTCTTGAGAAATTTAAAAAGGGGGTTATAAGATATCTTTGTTTACATTATAGTGAAAATCATAACAAATTGATCAAATCCCGGGATCAAATTTCTGAAATTCCTGCTAGCTCACCTGAGATAGGGGGTACATTGAGCAGTGTTCCGGATTTAGGGGGGTCTCCAAGGCAGGAACAGCCTGCGAAAGGGGGTGAAGAAACTTTGGCAGTCCGGGGATAGGGGGGTGTTTTTTTTTTAAAGGGAGGGAACGAGCATATGCGTACCCTAAATAATACCGAGTTGGGGCCGGGGGACACTCACAGATATAAAACACGAATCGTAGGATTGTTTTGGTACAACCATTTGACGCCCCAAACGCAGTGGTCTCCACTACATCAGAAGTCGCACAGTTTTGGGCTATTTTTGATCGAGTGATAAAAAAAGGTCTTCATAAATAATAGTTCGGTTGGGCGGTAATGCATCAATTAGTTTAAATGTCTCTAGCTACCTTTTCAGGCGCGCCTTGCGAACAAGTTTCCCATTTTTCTAAATCCATGAACTATGATGCACAGGCATGAGTGGATCGGTAAGAATTGGATGCACGAGTTTAACTTTGGAATGGTTTAAACCCACGAGCGCAGCGAGTGGGTTTTAGACCATTCCAAAGTTAAAAGAGTACATCCAATTCTTACCGATCCACGAAATATGCCTGTGCAGCATTTGTTTTATAAAATGGGCGCAAAAAATGTGAAAATCAAACTTTTTCCAGTAATAGCTAAATGGCTAAATTAACCGACGCATGCCTGTAAATCTACCGACGCATGCCATGTGAAAGTACCGACGCATGGCTAAATTTACAGACGCATGCCTGTAAAAGTACCGACGCATGACTGGGGGAAAAAATATATATATATTTTTAATTGTTTTTTTAAAAATTATATAGAAAATTTAAAGGGATAGTTGAGTTTTGGTAGAGAGGGCGCTAGACTACTTATTTTTTTGTGAGGTAATGAAAAACTGAGTGTAAAATTTGAAAGAGCATAATATTTAAATAATAAAATCATCTTTGTTTGATCAAAATCGGTTCAGAGACGGCTGAAATATCCATAAATATAACAATTTATAATAAACCTGGGGCCCCAGGTTTATTAGAGAATTTTGAATCAGCCGTTCAAAATTTTAAAAAATGCTTCCTCTTTTCAAAAAGTTACAAAATAGGTATTTAAATAGTTGTTGGTTATTTCTCTATCTAATCACTATTTCAACAAAGCATCACATGCACAATATTTTATTCAAAATGGTTTAAACCGATGAGTGTTTAGAGAGCGCCCTCTTACGTTTTAACGGCTCTTTTTGAATGATCTTTACATGATCTTTACTACGTCATTTGTAATTTTGTGTTCCTTTCTAGTTATAACTATTAGTTTGTAATGTAATGATGCAGGTTTTGGTTACTAAAATTCAGTTTCACCAAAACTGTAGAACTCAACTATCCCTTTAATGTCAATTTTGAAATTATTTTTTATTTTTTTTAAATATGAATTTTATTTTTGGTTTTATTTTGTTTTCGAACCACGAAATATGCCTGTGCAGCTAATACCCTAGTCACACCGCAAGACCGAACCCAGACCGACACCAAACCGAACTAAATTACAAATTTCGCTTTATCGGGCTCCGACATGAGACCGAACTGGGCTAGCAGTCACACCAAAATCATTCGGTCTTCTATTCATCGCGTGAATTCGGTTTGCATTCGGCCGAATCAAGACCGATACGATCCCGATAATATTTGAATGGACCCCGAAATGAAACCGACAATTCCGAACTCACATGGAACGCAGCCCAAATTCATCCCACTAGTATAAATACGACACTTGGGTTTATTCTACATCTGAACGATAATCATTTCTGACATCAGTTTCATGTTCTATTTCCCAACTCAACATTACGAAAATGATTGTTTGTGAATTTTTGTCTGATTTATGATTCATTATAATTCTTTGTCAAAGTATACAAGATGAAGTAATCCTGAACTTAAACATGTTAAATGAAACAACATATGACTTGTACTTGGAGGGAGCTGGCTATATTATGTTACTTCTTTTGAAAGTGAAATTATGGATTATTTCACTGAATATTATAATCCCATTCTAATCACAATATATATTTCTGGTCCGTTTATTTATGTGTTTGAATCAATTATTTTAAAAAGCTGTATCACTTTGGTGATCCCTCGCATATATATCACCAAGTTGATTTCTATCGTTCGGGCTTATGTCAGGTTTATAAAAGCTTCTGACCACTCGAGCAATGAAAATTAAGGGGTTTCAGGGACGAGCGCCATACTATGGTTTTCTCGGGGGGTTTTCTATAGCTCAGTTGGTAAGAGCACCGGACTAAGCAATCCGGAGGTCTCGGGTTCAAATCCCGTTGAAATCCCATTTTCTTTGCTCCTTTTCAATCACATTATCTGGTCAGTTTCTTTATATGTTTGAATTGAATATTATAATGATATAAATAAAAAAGTCATTAAACAGAAGTAATGTTTTATCTTTAGTGATTGTATATGTTTTAAGTTGTGTCTACTTAACTTCTAGACTCATAAATTACTTAAAAGGGATCTATTAGCAGTGTCCACAAACTTCCGAGTGTTTTTTCACATACCTCGTTGTATTCATATCACCAATTTAAGAACAGGTTTTGGGGCACGTTGTTTTGATGTATGCTTAAAGTAATTAAATTTCGAAAATCTCTATTGGAGAATTCCAACTGTGAATGACGTTGGTGTAATGAGTAGGGGAGTTGCAATTCGCACATAACTCGGTCACATGACATGTCATTACCTCGGAATGATCAGTGGACCTTCATTCTTCAAAGTAATCGTGAACATACATAACGTAATAATTGTGTACGAGGTCCACTCATAGAATAAAAATGGTATATATCATGGAAATCAATTATGAATATCTTCCAAGTATGATGAAAGAGACCCCAATCAAACTATTAGTTCAGCTTAAGTACTTACATTATGGGATGGTGGTCTTTATATTACATATAATTTTGTATTAGTGCATCATTCTTTAGTACGTGTTTGTGTGAATGAGCGCAAGTGTGTGTGTGTGTGGGTGTGTGTGCGTGTGTGTGTGTGTGTGTGTGTGTGTGTGTGTGTGTGTGTGTGTGTGTGTGTGTGTGTGTGTGAGCGTGTGTCACCCCCACAATTATCGACTCTCTAACATGCCACTTAATACAAATAGACATAATAATGCTGTTGCCGAAAGTTTGTGGGTTGATACATTTTATTGCTTTTAGTTCTTGTATTTAAAACAATTTCTTGACTATAATTATATTCATAGCACGGCTCAAAGCAATAGAGGATATATTTTTTCCAGAAAAAATTATAGGTAAATATGCCCAAGATATCAACCCTCTTCCAAATACCGGATGTGCTTATAAGTGGGTAAATATCGCATCGCTCGAGGGCTATTCGGTCTTGATTCGGTTTGGTATCGGTGTAGTTGCGGGCATCATTTGTGTACAACATTTCCATTCTTTTTTCTTGCGGTTTCAGTTCGGCCGAATCCAAATAGCATCAAAACCGAACCCAGCCCGAATTGTCACTCCGACACCAGATGGAATCCACTCCGAATCCTCCCCGCATTCCCCGAACCGTCCCCGACACGACTCCGACACGTCCCCGCAAGCACCCCGATACTTTGTCGGAGTGGGTTCTTTCAAGCATGCTCGAAAGAACCCACTCCGACAAATTCGGAGTCCGAACTGGACCTCGACAAGAGACCGACAATTCCGATACCACTTCGACACCAAACCGCTAGCACCCCGAACGTCCCCGCAACGTCCCCGAATTATTCGGTCTCGTGTCGGTCTGGATTCGGTTTGCGGTGTGACTGGGGTATAATTGAACAATCAGAACGTAGTGATTCTTCTACCCATTTTATAAACTAGAATGTCATACATACTCACTCCGTGTTTCAATTCGTCACTTCATAAATTATACGTCATGAATATTGTACTGTCAGGGGCGTCGATCACGTGGGGGATGGGGGGGATATATCCCCCCCCCCCAATATTTGAGGTGGGGGGATGGCCTGTATTATCATCCCCCCAATATTTGGGAGGGTAAAAAAAAAAAGAAGTATACTGGCGCATGTAATTGTGGAAGAGGCTACTATCGTATGTCTTATGTTAGAAAGTCCTTACTCATTCCTCCATAAGCAAAATAAGTGCGATCCGCCCTTTGGTTTTCTGCAAACTTGATTTCATTAATTGTGTTTATCTATAACACGGTAACTCAGAAACAAGTTTATAAAACGTGAAATTGATGCCTTAGGTATGCTCCAGATTGCACAATTTCAAGCCCCAAAATGCAAAAGCTTCCTACCGTGGGAGGGGGGACACCCCCCCTCCCACACCCACCCCCCCAGGCGCGGATCTACGGGGGGGGGGGGGGGGGGGGGGGGGGGGGGTTTAGGTCCAGACCCACAAAGGTCCAGACCCACAAAGTATCCGTATCGTCATTGGGTCAACCCCAAAATAGCAAAATAGCCCCCCAAAAATCGCCTCGCCGCTACGCGGCTCGTGGACGATGCTCCGCATCGTCATTGGGTCAAACCCCCCCCCTTAGCAAAATAGCCCCAAAAAAAAATCGCCTCGCCGCTACGCGGCTCGTGGACGATGCTCCGCATCGTCATTGGGTCAAACCCCCCCTCTTAGCAAAATAGCAAAAAAAAATCGCCTCGTAGCGGTGGATGCGCCCATTGGGTCAAACCCCCCCTCTTAGCAAAATAGCCACAAAAAAAAAATCGCCTCGCCGCTTCGCGGCTCGTGGACGATGCTCCGCATCGTCATTGGGTCAAACCCCCTGATCATCCCCCCCAACCATGAGAAGAAATCGACGCCCTTGTACATGACTAATTTCCATGCAAAAGTGGTATAATAAATGCAGAACCAAATCAAGAGAGGGATCGAGAGAGATTGTCTTTTCTGACCTCCACAAACTTAGAGGGCGGCACCACTCTTACAGCAGCATCGAGGTGCGATTTTCGATGCGACAGGTGTACGGTGCCATGACAACGCTATATCAACCTGATTTTGGTACGGTTCCAATGTGTACTGTGTGTATGTAGCGAAACGGTGTATGTAATAATTGTGTACATACTATACGTAAATGCGTACCGGTTATACCGTACGCGTACCATATAGTATTTGTGTACACAAAGCATGGGAATTTGGTTGGCCGTAGCTAACAAGACTCAAGAGTGAACAAGGCCAGGAAAGCCCGAATAATAAAATATTCATAACTGTGATTTATATAGTCTGAATGCAAGAAGATATAGACATCGCATTTAACAAGGTAAAGTATTGATTAATTTAAATTGTCTTCAACAACTTCCTTATTCTAACGTTTTAACATGAAGAATGCAAACAGTAATTTGAGCGGTGTGATGAGAGACAATTGCCCTGCACTGGCCCGTACGGTAGATTGTAGCGATAGCCCGACGCGGCCGCGGAGCCGCGGGGTCAATTTAGATCTATCCTTTTCATGGCCTCTTTTACATTTCATTGCAGTCTTTTACTGTCGTCCATTTACTGAAATGGCCGACAGTAAAAGACTGCAATTAAAGTGATCCGTGTAAAGTGTCAGATATTGCACAAAATTACATTTGAGACTTCAATCCTATATTTATCAATAATCATAATGAAAAATACAATTAGAAGATTTGTGAAAGTTTGAAAGAAAACGTCCACTTTTTACCTAGTGAAAAAAACGAATATTGAGTTCATATTTTATCACCGAATATATACTGATGGCCTGCCGTAGATTTGTTGCAGTAATAATCGTCCGTTTGACGAATTCCGCACACATGTATACAGACGGTACAGAATTTGCGCGCGCTCAGCCCAACGTCACGACCCCGTCGTGCTCGATGGTCGTGGTGCCGAAAGTTTCGGCTACTCCGCAGGCCAGAGTTCGTTATCGCGTGCCGGCCGCGGCCGGGCGTGTTCAACTACGACAATTGTACATTTCTCCAAAAGCGTTGGCTAACGCTTTTGAAATAATGATTTTCAATTATCTTCATACTGAAGGGACATTTGAAAAAAATCTAACCCTATTTTATTCTTCTCTTACCATAACTACATGTAGCTAAACAACACGGCAGAAGAGAACTGAGGAAGCTCCAAGTAATTTTCGTGGAGTTAGACACTTTACATGGATGTCTTTAAATGTAAAAGAGGCCATGAAAAAGATAGATTTGTCGATCTAGATCTTAAAGTAAACTTATAAGTTAAAGCCAAAGCTGCAAAGCCAAGGGCAAGGCCAAGGCCAATGGATAGTTTTGTTGACAAGTGCAAAAAGTGATGAGTGATGTATTGGAGTGATCTGATATGTCCACAAAGTAATGTGTGAACATTTCATGTTGATTGTATGTTTCTCGCTATATGAGTAAAAATACAAACTGATATTCACCAACTCATTGACATTGTACTTACCTTGTACACGACATCAAGCCTCAAGGCAAGACAATTTCATATCTGAACACTTCAATCGTAAATATTATTTGAATGAAATGGAAATTTGAAAAACCGAACCTGTCTCGTGCTTGTTTTGTTATAATGTTAATATGAATATAACAAGGTAATTTAGAGAACCACTACTAGAGTTTTAAGTAAGTTTTGAGGATTTGGACAATGTTATAAAAAGTCCCTTTAAAGAGACAGTTTCATCATTAATTTAGTGATGAAACTGTCTCTGACAGTATTAGTGTAGAGTCAAAGTCAGTGACAGAGTCAGCCCCAGATCATCTTCTTCTTTGCATTGAACTGACTTCTTAAATTCTGAAGATTCTTGCAGTATTTTGGTTGTGATGTGCAGGAATTACTACACATCTACTTGGTAAATGGTCATACCATATATGGTCACATCTACAATGTATTGTTATTGTAAATGATCCTGATAGGACATATGGTATGACCATTTACAAGCCAGACATGCAATTACAGCTGGGCAAAGGCCAAAGGGTGTATATACTAAATACATAGGTGCCATGCAATTTTGATCCATGGGCCTCACACATTATCAGTGCAATACAGGCTGAACAGTGCAGTATTGTAATCTGTGTATGTGTGGGTTATAGTCAACCAGATTAACACCCTACTCTTTTAAGCTCTAAATCTAAAAACTAAATCAATAAATCGATCATATTGCATGCCCACCCACTTGATCAACTTATTTAGTTAAGCTTCAAACTCAAAGCCGCCATACATCCGCTAGCTTAGATATTTCATAAGACATGTACTTATTGTATAATTTTGATGTTCAGCTATGAATTTTGGTTACTTACAAAAAATAAAATTTGTCTAAATTCTCTAAATGCACCGTCAGTTTAAAATCATTTACAAACATGTTCTAATAATTTGTTCATGTTACATCCCGACAGGTCCTGTTTCACTGAGGTGGCATAATTTGTTGGACATTTTCCAATGCTGTGAGAAGATAAAACGAGGAGACTGAGAGGAGCGTTCCCTGGCTCTGCAGTCGCAAGCTCTGCAGGGTGACTATTCCACAACTTGTGAAGAAAGGAAACAAGTTATACATGTCTTCCCAAAGCAACAACAACAAACAACCTCAAGCATGCTTCCAGCCAATCAGATCCAACAGCCCCAGCACTCACACCAGCACCGGCAGCCGCAGCTCCTGAAATGGCTCCAGGAGCAGCAGCGGCCCGGCCGGCTGCGAGGCATCATGGAGAGGGAGAGGAACAAGCAGTTTATACGGCAGGCGCGGGAGAGGGGCTACCTCCAGTCGCCATCGGATGCAGCTATCATCAAGGTAAGAATGATACATTTTAGGCCTAATTAAGTCCTTCCTGTGCCAATCTATTTAATAAATCTAGGTAAGAAGTTAGTATAATGCTGTACTCGATGATAATCTCTAAGACTAAGCGCTTTACAATGATATTATTACCCCGGTCATAGGATACAATGCAAACCAGCACATACTGTGTGCACCATCTCCACTCCCTGGGGAGCATTCCTTCCAAGCGACTCATGGGCATTGAGAAGATCCTTCACATAAAGGCTTTCACCTCCTACGGGGTTGCCATTTATACACTTGGGTAGAGAGCAGCAATTGTGGATAAATTGTCTTGCTGAAGGACAAACGCGGTGGATAGGGTTCGAACGCAGGATCTCATGATTGGAAAGCGCGCGCTTTACCAATTTTTCCACATTACACCACATCCACATAGTTAGAAAATGTCAAAGTCTGTCCCATTTATATTTGGCAGTTGGCACTTATTTTTTTTAGGTTGAATGTTAATGTGATTTAGTGCATTGAAATTTGAGGTAGATTGCTCGCTGCATATATGAAGAAATATGATTTAAATCATATTTGTTAAGAAAGACAAGTATGACTCGAATACATTGCATTTAGGAGATGCCCTATGAATTAATGAAACGACAATTAAGAATAAATGAAATAAATACTTACAAATGTATTTAACATTTCCTATTATGTACTGTTTTTCCATCAGGCATGTCAAGAGAGCAATCAAGATGTCTCCAGCCTGGATGAGGTGTTGCTGGTTCGCCTGTGTGGAGTCCACCTGAGGGACGTAGGGGCGGTGGGGCAGTGCTTCAATCTGATGGTGTGTAACCTAGCAGGGAACTACATCAAGAGCTTTGAGGCGCTGGCACCATGCAGACGGCTCATCAAGCTGGATTTACATGGCAACCAAGTAAGTTTGTATCTCAGATCGGCTTACTCACACATTATGTAGTAGGGTTGATACCTTGTTCCTTGTTTTAGAGATAACCCCAAAGGCCTCCACCAGGGGTTGATATCACTCACCAACATTGGTTTAGCAATTAATTGTAGAACCCAACGTTCTCGGTTAACTCCTCGCAGCAGTGATGGCATCACACAATTCGAGTATTCGCTAGTCAGCGATGGGTTCAACTCATGGTCGAGTTTTGTGAAATACTCATGTCGGAATTTTTTTGTTCCGGAATCCGCCGGTGTTGTGCCGGTCGGAATCCGGTGTTCCGATAAAAAAAAAAATCTGCCAATGAATGATACGGAACGAACACGCACTAGAAGGTCTGCCATGGTTTCGGCAGCGCAGGCATGCAGGCCCCGCACTGCGAGACAGGCCAACTCAACTGCCTTGACTTTGCAAGCAAGTTGCACTCTTAAAAAGTGCCGAAAAGGAACGAAAATGTGTCTTATTTTACTTACATGTTTGTATGGCTTTTAAAATAAATACGAGAACAATTACCTGCAAAAACAGCAACAACAAAAATGCGCTGATTATATCTCGAACATTTTCTAACTCGCTCGAAACTGCAGTGCATGAACTGAAGCTAATACAACGACACGAATAAGTCAACACTAACTTATACTTTGCGTGCAGGCTATAGGGTCTATTTTCCTATGCGAGATCCATCCGCTGGGGATTTCCCCAATTCCCGGCGGATCGATCTCGCGCAAGAAAATAGACCCATAACTTGCACACAAAGTATACGAGTGATATGGCGGGCTGTGTCGGAGCAGTACCGATATCGATAGAGGGCGGACTGGATGTCAACGTTTGAGAAACGTTTGATGACATATGGTACGGCGCAGCTAGCTAGCTCTGACTGATAGCGCTAGCAGCTGCATGACTGTGCGGGGCGCGCCGGGGTAGCTAGCCTAGTCGATCGTTAGATCGGCTTTCATATAAACGCAGCGGATTTCTTGTCGTTGTAAGTTGCATTCGACATCGTCTTTCTTGTACTTTTTTGTAATTTGTTTTCTTCTGTTAGTTTTCTACTACAAAATATGAATTTTTGAGGAAAAAGAGGTTTTCCGTGATTTTCATCGGAATACCGGAATGGAGAAAACATTACCGGAACACGCACCCACCGGACGGATTCCGGTATTCCGTCCGTTCCGACCCAGGCTTAAATAGAACCCATCGCAGATGTGAGATTGGGCCTGGTAGTTGTAATGTAAATTTTTGCTCTAGAGCTAAGTGTTAACAACTAACATCGCATGCTTTAGTGAATTTCCCCCCAGGAATGGAGAACTCGAGGGTTGATAAGAGGGCAACCAATTTTCTCCATACATCTTTGTTATAAATCAGCCTCTCTCAATTTGAATGTTTTCCCATCTGCTTTTCTGCCGGCCCTATTTTTAAAAGTTCTCTTGTGAGTTGTTTCTTGTAGATTCATTGCAAGGCTTGACTAATTTCAGACATGTCCATGGTATTTTTCATTTTTTAACCCCGCCACTTCATTGTATGCATCTGATGAAATTCAGGCACTGTGAAAGGGATATAAGACTGCAATCAAGCCTTCTACATTGGGTTAATGACTGAAGACTAGATGTTATTCCGCACTAGACTTTATTCTTTATTTCCTTCTGTTGTCTTTCACCTTGACGACCAACCAACCCTCAGGGGAGAGGTTCAGGGTTAATTAATGCCTGAAGGCTAGGTATTCAGACTTGATTCTTGAATCCCTTCTGTTGTTCCCCCCCTTTGCAGATCAACCAACTCCCAGGGGAGAAGTTCTGGGCTGGCATGACCCAGCTCAAGATAGTCCATCTCCATGACAACAGCATCAGTCGTCTGGACTACCTGCAGTCTGTGGGAGCAGCTTCTAACCTCCACGTCCTCACCCTCTACGATACCCCCATCAGTCTCAAGATGACCTACAGACATCATGTTGTTAATAGGTATGAACATTCCAGAATAACAATTAGTTACACGCGAAATGCTTATAATCTAATTATACTTTCTTGTTAGTGTTAAAGTGTAACCACTGTCTTTACTTTAAATCTCACATTATCTTATCTCTAATGGGCCTGGGGGTGTTTCTCAAAGATCAAACTTAAAGGGATAGTTGAGTTTTGGTGTAGAGAGTACAGTTTTGTCAAACTGAATTTTAGTAACCAAAACCTGCACCATTAAATTACAAACTAATAGTTATAACTCCACCATGCTCAAAAGGTATACAAAATTACAGTAAAAAAGTAAAAAGCCTGTTATCATTAAAAAAGAGCCGTTAAAATTCATGAGGGCGCTCTCTAAACACTCAATTTCAACCATTCTTAATACAAAAATTGTGCGTGTGATGTTTTGTTAAAATAATGATTAAATAGAGAGATCATCTAAAACTATTTAAAATTGTATATATAATTTGTATATATATGTTCGGCATTCTTGATTCTGTATTTTGTATGAGCACGTACATTATGTTTATATGACAACTGCGTTGTCTATTGTGCTTTTAATTCCAATACTTATTTAATGCATATTTTTATAAGGGCTAGACCAACTAGCATTTTGTGCTATAACTAGTTCCTTTTTTACCAAGAAGATTTAATTTTGTGGAATCTTTGTATTATATTGTAAATTTTTTCAATTGGTAAATAAATTTCATTTCATTTCATTTAATTTCATTTCATTTCAAAAACATCTTTTTTAAATTTTTGAAAAGTGTGTGCATTTTTGTTTTCAACTAATGGCTTTCCGTAATTTTTAAGTCCAACTTAGTGTTAAGTTAGACTAAGGATCTTTGTGAAACACCCGGGGCTGTACTACAATGCTCTCTGTGATGAGATCTTTGAAGATGAAATGGTTACTTCTTAATCATTACAAATTGAAAGTATGCAGAAGGCCCTGATGGCCCGGCCCAAGATCTCAATCATGGCAAAAATATAGAATGGCAATTAATACATCTCAAGAATGCATTTTAGTTTAAAGTCAATGCACTTTTTTGGTGATAATATTTGGATATTATTCATTGTTTTGAAGATAACTGGATATTATCCACTGTTTCCTATTGGTAGTATCTGGGTGCTGAAGGCTCTAGACCACCATGTGATTGTCAGATATGGAATATGTTTTCTAAATCTCAACAGTCTTCATGAAAACTTAATTCAGAGCAGGATTCAGAACTAAAATTATGATCTTTCTTTGAATGAGATGTGAATTGTATCCATTGATTTTTGTTGTCAGTGTCTGGTCTCTGAAGGCTCTAGACCACCATGTCATCTCTGATGAGGAGATCATAGAGGATGCCGTGTTTGGCGGTCATTTCAGCATGCTCCACTCGGCATTCTACATTGACTCCAGAGTGCCCAGCAAGAAGGTAATGAACAGATGAGACTTATGTTAGAAATATAATGATAATAATAATAATAGAATACTTACTGTATATAGCGCATAATATGTAAAGTGTAAACATCTATGCGCTTTACAATCAAATTCAGTAGCATTTCATTCAACAAGATATATATATAATCATCTTAAAAGTTTGAAATGAGACGTTCTCTGGGTATAGGTTAATTGTTACATTTTCTGAAATGTTATACGATGTATTAATTTCATTTATTATATATATATATTTTTTGTTGGGTGGGGCGGGGGGGGGGGGGGGGGGTCTTATATAATGCTGTTATCCGATCCGGGAACGATCCGATTTCCCGGCGATAATCGCTTCTGAGCCGGATCCGAGACGGATCCGAGAAATAAATTTTCTCGGTAGAAAATATCGGAAGATTTTGCCGACCCATTTTCTCCAGTAATAATTGAAAATGTGTGTTTGACCGTCCATTAAGTAGTGTAATTTAAATAAAGAATGGGGGAATCAATATTGTTCACTTTATGAGTGGTTATTTTGGAGAAATTATTGGTTTGTTAATTCTTTTCGCAGTCGAAAATTGAACAGGATGCGCAAAATTGCTAGTCATTTGAACGATATTGCCGACGGAAATGCACACAAAGTTAGGCCGACACTCTCGGGGAGGCTTCAGATGAATATCTGTATGATCGAGCTGATCAGCCAGTGCATTCTAAAAGTGGCTCAAAATACGTATTTTGGTTATTTGCACCATGTTTAAATGTTTTGATATTCTACTTACATGATTGCATGGCGTTTAAAAGCTGAACAGAAAAAAACTGAGCCCCAAAGCAATGCAAACAACTACTAAAAAAATCGGTAAATAACAACTACATGTATAATACATAACAGATCGCGGATGAATCCGGCGTATGAAACAAAGACCCGTACACGAGCGAGATATGCGTGAAACATGCCAGCAGTGCAGCGGCCCGAAAACTTGCTGCTACCGGTACCGTAACTACTTCAACCTTCCCTCACGAACGTGCTTTGGAAATTTATCGATATATTCAGCGCAGTTTTTCATTGTTTTGGAGGTATTTTTAAAAATCTGTTCAGCTTTCAAATGCCATGTTATCATGTAAGTAGACTACCAAAATTGTGTTGATCACAAAAAGGCTAATTTATAGCCACTTTTTGAAGGCTCTCACCAAGAAGATCGGCATATTTTCATGTGATGTTTCCCCGTGACTGGCCGGCTGAGTTCTGTGAATGTGTGGCGCGATGCTGAACAAACGATCGATTTCTAGGCCCAATTCACTTCGGAAAAAATACTTTTCTTGCGAAACTTAGTTAATTCTGAATAGTCTGTAACTGTTTTTCTGTAAAGATTGATATGTGCATGCCTCAAAGCGTCAACATTGTTAATACTATTGGCATATAAAACAAGAAAGATAAGTCTACAACGCTGCATTTTTTCAGAGCAAATTGCAATATTATTTTTTTCCGAGATCCGATCCGATCCGAGAATCTCGTTAGCGATTTTGAATTCTACCGATCCGAGATCGATCCGGGATTTTTTCTTTACCTAACAGCATTAGTCTTATATATTCAAAAGAAATTTCCACAGAAATATTGAAGCCCTCCTTGCTTCATGCAATGGCACAGCAATTAGGTGGAGGGTGGGGGAAGGGGGTGGGGGGGGGGGGGGGGGGGTCTCCTGGGCCCAAGGATCCTCCCCCTTGGCTTTATTTGTGCTTGTTACTTGCTTGTTAGCTGGTAGTTTTGATTTGGGGGCTTCAAACAACTCGATCCGTTTGCAAAATCCTAGTGGAGCAAACTACTTGTACAGTTTTTGAGGAATTCTAATGAAAACTTGGTGCACATAATGATCTCAAGGTGCCAATTACCCAATCAGGACTGGTCCAGAAATTACCTGGGCTTGGGTATATGGTGAATACATCTTATACCGAAAATCATTCAGTCCTGGGGGGCGTTTCACAAAGATCCTAAGTTGAACTTAACTCTAAGTTGGACTTTAAAAGTATGGAAAGCCATTAGTTTCTTTGAATTTTTAACGTAAAAGTCCTTTCCAAAGGCATTAAATGTTAATATGAAGCATTAATATTATTATTCTATTATCAAGGAGATTTCATGTTCTTTATGCAAAATTTATGAAAAGTCTAAAATTCTTGCTTTGTTGCCTTTGAATATATTGTATTCCAAAGCTACAAATGGCTTTCCATAATTGTTAAGTCCAACTTAGAGTTAAGTTCAACTTCGAATATTTGTGAAACACCCCCCTGAACAGGTTAA
Source organism: Echinarachnius parma (assembly GCA_037951105.1). NCBI lineage: Eukaryota > Metazoa > Echinodermata > Echinoidea > Clypeasteroida > Echinarachniidae > Echinarachnius > Echinarachnius parma. The sequence goes on along the minus strand of JBAMJV010001556.1, from coordinate 7,456 downwards.
CGCATTCCCTTTGAGATTCTGAAATCCCCATAGACTTTGTACACAGCCCACCAGGTTCCAGTAGGCAATGTTAAATATTAATTGTTAAATTTTTAGGATGCAAATATTTCATGCTAATGAGCTGTCCTAAGTGAGACAGGCGCTATATACAACGATTATCACATGTACAAGCAAAAGAGAAAACAGAGACTGAGCATAGCAATGTGTTACCCTCTATGTTGCCATTGTGCAGGCAGCCACAATTGCTGAGGACTTGTCCCATGTGATAAATATGTTACTAGATGTTTTACAGAAAAAATCTCACATGCAAGCAACAACAAAAACAAAATAAAAAACAAATGAAAATGAAAAGGCCAGCTATGTATAATGATCACCTATGTTGTCATTGTGCAGGATGCCCGTATAGCTGAGGATCGAGCTGTACGTGAGAGAGGTGATACACAGATTCTTCCATATCAAAGCAAATAAACAAGAAAGCAAAAAGACAAGTGATCACCACTGATGTTTTAGTATGTGATGCATGATTCTGTATTTGTCATTGTGCAGGATGCCAGTATAGCTGAGGACACGGGCGTAGTGAGTTACGTAATACCTATTCAACTGGGGGGGATGGATGAATAGATCATCCCCCCAAGTTGAATGGGTATCAATGACATGTCTCTACGCCCGTGGCTGAGGAGCTGTCCCACTTGAGCTAGGTGATACACAGATTCTTCCATATCAAAGCAAATAAACAAGAAAGCAAGAAGACAAGTGATCACCACTGATCAGTGTTTTAGTATGTGATGCATGATTCTGTATTTGTCATTGTGCAGGATGCCAGTATTGGTGAGGAGCTGTCCCACATGAGAGAGGTGCTACAGAGAGCAAATAAATCAACAAAGAAGCAGAAAAGAGATGACCACTGTTGTTTTAGTATGTGATGCATGTTCTGTATTATTTTGTCATTGTGCAGGATGCCAGTATTGGTGAGGAGCTGTCCCACGTAAGAGAGGTGCTACAGAGAGTGTCCCACATCCAGGCCAGGAACTCCCCCGTACTCATCATCCAAAGGTTCATCAGGGGCTGGCTGGCTCGCAGGAGGTTCAAGGTCATGGCCAGGAACAAAGTCTGGTAGGTTATAGAGTGGTCAAGTGTGATGTCATAAATTATGTCATAAACATTTTTTTTTTAGAATTTTCAAATTTGGACTTCATTTTCAGAAAGAGCCTAACAAATAATGTCCAAATACCGAAAATCAAAGGAATAGGTTACGTATTGGCCGAGATATGCCCATCCAAATGATTTTTTTTGGTAAATGGGCAATTAGTGTTATAGTGCACTGGTTCCTAAATTTAGGAACCAGTGCATTATAACACTGATTGCCCATTGAAGTAAAATTCATGTGTGCAGTTACAGAATACGTCTTATCTTAGGACAGGTCATTTACATAAATTTGGAGTTGATCTTATCTTCTTAAGAGCAACTTACAGAATACCAAAGTTGATCTTAGGATCAACTTCACCTCCTAAGATCCTTACAGAATACCACCCCAGAGTAGAGAGTTAGAGAGTTAGAGACCAGAGTAGAGAGTAGTGCTGAGTCAAATCGAATATTTTGAATTTCGAATATGAGTCGTGTAAAAACGGTCGGATATCGAATATCCGAAATTTGAAAAAAAAAAAGAAAAAAAAAAAAAAAAAAAGAAAAAAAAAAATCGGCAGTACAGTGTGATGTTAGTGTACAAACTGCTGTCAAGATGAAATACTTCGATATCTCATCATAGATTCTTCTAAATTTGGCACTCACTATACCATGTGCCATTTTCTGATCGAATCTATCGAATGGGGATTACAAAATTAAACGGGGAAAAAAAAAAAAAAAAAAAAATATTTTTTTTATTTTTTATTTATTTATTTTTTTATTTTTTAATTATTTTTTAAATTTTATTTTTTTCCCCCGGATATTCGTATCCGAAAATTTGTATTCGGTATCCGACCTTCACGGTCGGATATCGAATAGCCATTCGATTTGACTCAGCTCTAGTAGAGAGTTAGAGAGTTAGAGACCAGAGTAGAGAGTTAGAGACCAGAGTAGAGTTAGAGAGTTAGAGACCAGAGTAGAGAGTTAGAGAGTTAGAGACCAGAGTAGAGAATTAGAGAGTTAGAGACCAGAGTAGAGAGTTAGAGAGTTAGAGAGTTAGAGACCAGGCGATGATAAACCTCTCAAACTCTCTCCTCTTATGTTACTTTCATAGTCATAGTCTGACATGTAACCTTGCTTGACATAATAACATTTTTCTTCATTTTTAAAGGAGGCAAGGCATAGACTTTCACTAGATGTTTGTTTGCCATTTTTAACATGTGATAGTTAGAAAGGGTTTTCTTTATTAAATCCCTTAATACTAAGCTAGGAAAACATTAATTGATTTTCACATGCTTTTGTTTGGTGATTTTAGTCTGTCAAAATCGGGTTACCTTTCAATTTTAGGTAAAAAATGAAAATAGTAGTTCATCCTGCTTTACATTGATACTAGTAATGTACTAATTATAACATTGCTTTACTCCTCACTCACAGGGCTACAGTTACCATACAGCGCTACTGGCGTACATACAAGGGGTACGAATGGAACCCCCCACAGGAGGAGATCAAGGGACAGGGGGGTGTTGCCCCACCCTCTACCGCTGCCCCGGAGGCTGTAACAGCCCGCAAGATATCTGTCACCCCACCCCAGATGACATCCACCGCACCCCGCCCCAGGGTAGTGCCCCCTGACCCTGCAGTCGTGAGCAGTTCGGTGACGGAGGCCTCTGGGTCGAGGATGGACTATGACACGTATCTGAGGAACCGTCGGCCAGGATCCACCTGCAGGTCACCCAGTCAGGCATCGGCCGCCATGGGAGTGAGAGAGGAGGGGCAGCGCCAGAGGAGTGCGGAAGCTCAACACACGAGGCTGGCAGAGGAAAAGGTTGGTTATTTTTTTTCTTCTTAGTTACAATTATATATTAAACATATCTTGAATATAGTCATCAACCGGTTATTTTGAATTTGAACAATTCTGAAAGCATTCAATCAGTCATGGTTTCCCCTTTCCAGATTTCCCCAAATATGTCCATAACTTTATAAATCTGTTCCTATAGTTTCTAGATTTTCAAAATTTCTAGACTTTAAACGGACACCAAACTCGGGCATTTCGCTTACTGTTACTTAAGTGCATAAGTCCTGTCACTTATAGTGGTATAGTTCCTCTAAGTTGATCCTAATATTGGTAAGAATCAATGTTTTTAGACAACTGTCATCTGTTTTTACTAACCACTGGAGACTGCAATGTTTTCCAACGGTACTGTATGAAACTAACAACAGCGGGTTTCGTAACCACTGTCTTTAAAGCGGAAGGAAATCCTAGCCTTCTGACTTACTGCAAGTCATGAGAGCATAACTCATTTATGTCATTTATGTTTATCTTAATTCATCTTAATTAAACAGTGTTAGCCTTTCTACTTTTTGTCGAGTCCACCGAGGTGGAGGAAGACTAAGGGATCCAAATTGATACTCTGGGGTCAAAGGTCACATAAGTAGGTCAATGGTCAAATGAGGTCAAATGTGAATGTTTTTGGGTAAGAGTATTAGGGTTGAAAACTTTCCTACCCTGCTTCTGTTTGTAACCAAACTTGATTAGTAGATGCCCTATATTGGCCTCTGTGATATTCTGGGATCAAAGGTCACATAAGAAGGTCAAAGGTCAAATGTTAAAGTTTTGGGGTAAGAGTCTATTAGGGTTGATAACTTTCCAACCCTGCATCTGTTTGTAACCAAACTTGATTTGTAGATGCCCTATATTGGCCTCCATGATAATCTGGGGTCAAAGGTCACATAAGTAGGTCAAAGGTCAAATGAGGTCAAATGTGAAAGTTTACCTGCAAGACTCTATTAAGGTTGATAGCTTTCCAACCCTGCATCTGTTTGTAACCAAACTTGATTGGTAGATGCCCTATATTGGCCTCCATGATACTCTGAGGTCAAAGGTCACATAAGTAGGTCAAAGGTCAAATGAGGTAAAATGTGAAAGTTTACCTGCAAGACTCTATAATGGTTGATAACTTTGTAACCCTGCATCTGTTTGTAACCAAACTTCGTTGAATGCACGCAATTGGGCGAGACACATTACGGCTATTGCCTTGTTTGATATTCTATTTGTTTTTTAATAAAAGAATGATTGGATTTCATGGAATTGCTTGATGCTACTATTTTGTTTTGCTCCGCTGATTGTACTCAGGAATCCTTGATGACACCAACCACAGCAGCCACCACTGTGCAGAGGAGGGCCAACTTTGTAGTGCGCATGAGGCAACTGCAGTCAGATCTGCACCTGAATGCAGATGAAGAGGCACGGCTTGAGGCTCTACTCAGAGAGGGAGTCCGCCCTGGTCTTGGTCGCAGCATGGGGCAGGACTTCAAGAAACCCAGCAGACCAAAGGAGACCAAGAAGAAGAGGAAGAAGAAGAAGTCAGTTGGGGAGCTGCTTGGTACTCTATCTGACAGTGAGCTTCTCAGGGATCGGTCCTCTGATGACTTCTCTGAAGAGGATTGTGATGAGTGTGAAGTCAGTGCTGTCAAGTTCAGGCTGTCCGGACTCACTCCAGTGGTCAATAGGCTTGATCCAACACAAGAGCTGCTGCTTTCACGCCGTGAGGCAGGCAACGATGTCCGAATGGGCCTGGCAGCTTACTACACCAAGAAGGCAGCATCTGCTGGACCACCCAGAAAACATTCCCAACCAAAGAAACCAATGAATGCTGACCAGAAACTGTTTGCACGAACACAGGGCACCATGGGCACGTCTTGCCTGAAGGCAGTGCTGCAGGCATACAGGGACAGAGAGCACTCTGACAAACAGGGTGCCAAACGTGACAAGGTGTCTGCAATGCGGGAGCAGCGTGAGGAAGGCAAGCTGCGAGCCAAGAGCTTCCTAGAGGAGAAGAGGTTGAAGGCCATGCAGCAACGTGACAGGGAGATAGTAGAAATCTCACAGGAGTACGACAAGCAGGCAGGGAAGGAGATCGAGGAGCAGGAGAGGCGGCGTGAGATCCGTATCAGGGACGTGGAGATCGCAGCCCGCGTCAGAAGAGAAAACACCTTCAGTCAGGACTTTAACAGTCAGCACACGTCTATCTCCAATGCCCTGCTGCGCCATGACTGGCAGGCACGGAGTGACAAGCTTGCCCTGACCAGGAAGGACTTTGTGGAGGGTGAGCACAAGCATGAAATGGGGCAGAGAGAGTTGGTGCGGCGCTACGTGGAGCACAGGAACTTGATGAGGCAGGCTAAGGTGGCTGTAGAGAAGGCTGCTACAGATGCTCGTGTTGTTCATGAATCTAACGACAGACTGATGGAAGCGCGGATAAATGTGTCGCGGCAGAAGGATAAGGCCCAGCGTATCCAGGCATTCTACCCTCTTCCCAAGTGTGCAACCAACCCTGTGCTGCCCCCAGTCAGGAGGGAAGGCAAGCCTGATCGATGGAACACTCTTATCTCCATGTACGAGGGGAGAGTTGGCAATCATCCAGCCATGTCGGGTACCCTTTGATCATCCATTACCATGTCAGGTATATGACATGTATTACACTGAGACATATTTCTAGAGCTACTGTAAGATTCCATTGAGTTTTGTGTTCCCTTGAATTCTATGCAAGAAGAAAAATCTTTCCTGAAATTAAACTACTTTGCAAATATTTGATAGATGAGAGGTTATGAAAAAGTATATGTTCAAGTACAGGAAATCTGAAGTATATGTTCAAGTGCAGGAAAAGTTAAGACATTTTTTAATAACAAGCAAAAGCTGGCTATCTAGAATTTACAAAAAAGTAAAGCTGATTGCTGAACATTCTGCAGATTGTTATCATGTGTACATAATACAGGCTTTTAACTTGCCAACAAATTAAGAATAGAGATAGCAGAGAATATATGTGGGGTATAAAATCATGAAAGGAAGCGGTTATATTTACATATTCTGTATGCAAAGAAGACGCTTTTGTGATTGCTGTCATTTCTTCCAGTGCCTTCTTAAAATGTATTACAATAGCTTGCTTGAAGGTTGTTACATACTGTGAACAGCATAATGTCTGAAAGATCAATGAAATTATGTGATAACAAATTACTTGAACAAGCTTATGAATTATATTTTTGTATCCTTTAAAGATGTAGATAATTGATTTGATTTAGAGTCTGAATTTGTATCATGCTATGTTAATAAAAAGGTTATTTCACTCATTTAATACTTGGAAACATATACAAATACACTCACTGCATTGAATGGTGTATAAACACCCTCAATGCTAATTGTAGATGCACAAATTTAAATTTTTAAATCAATTCTATTCATTTGAATGTCTTCCATTTAAACAAAAAATATAAACAGATGTTAATATGTTTTCAAATATAAGATTCTCCAGGGATATGTCAATGGCAAATTATCAACAAGCTAATAATAGAAAGAGTGAAAAAGATATCATATTGCCATTATTATTTTTAGAAAACTTTTTTGTTCAAATTATCATTTTGATGGGGTTTCAAGACATTGAAAAAAGTATTAATTTTCATAAAAGAGAAATTGTGGACACCAATGTTTTGGAATCAAGTCTTGAATTATTTTCGGATTAATGTATTAAGTTTCATAACGTGAATGAAATGTATCTATGTATGTTAGACTTGCCCCCCCCCCCCCCAGGTATTCTTGTGAGATGATAAATTAAAAATTAAGGTCAAACTGAATTTTAGTAACCAAAACCTGCACTATTACATTACATAGCTATAACTCCACCATGCTCAAAAGGTATACAAAATTACAAACGACTAAGTAAAAAGCCTGTTATCATACAAAAAAAGCTCTTAAAACTCAAGACGCTTTCTAAAAACTCATTGTTTTCAACCATTTTAGATACAAAAATTGTGCATGTGATGTTTAGTTAAAATAATGATTAAATAGAGAGATCATCAACAACTATCTAAAAACCTCTTGAAACATTTGTAAAAAAATTGTAAGCATTTTATAGATTTTTAAAAAATCTTCAAATAAACTTGGGACCCCAGGATTATTCCGATAAGATATATTTATTCATATTTCAGCTGTTTCTGAACCGATCTTGATCACATAAAGTTTAGTTTGTCATTAAAATTGCATGCTCTTTCAAATTTGACACTCAGTTAACAAAAATAATAAATTGTGCAGCGCCCTCTATACCAAAACTCAACTATCCCTTTGAATGTACGATTATGTTTTAGCTTGTCGTTTGAGTAGTAAGGTACTTGATGCATGAAAGTAATATGTGTACTATATGTACTGTTCATAATAGGAAGAAACAATAAAATATAAAATAATACTCTATGGAAGAAACTAAGAAATATATATGTTTGTAAAAACATGTATGGCACTCAATTGTAGATTGAGTTAGTCATGCTAATTAGCTGTAAATAATGC
>JBAMJV010001555.1:92500-101312 GCA_037951105.1 Echinarachnius parma | reverse complement strand
CCCAATATGTCCACAGGGGTCTACATGACCGAATAATTATGATGTTTCAAACTAAATGGCAAAGCGTAGTGGAAAATATTAATCACACCGATATTACCTGGTTATTATTATTTAGTCTACTGTCGTAAATACTTTGTTTTCAAATCGGACAATTTGTTGTTATGTTTGGAATGTATTTGGCATTTTTGACCGACACAGTATTATTTTAGGGTATAAAATGCTCAACTGAAGTATTCAAAAAACTCCACGTCCACACGTTTTGTGAGGCTATGTTCATTGAAAGACTAACATAGTAACACATCTCCAATACACAACAACAATTCCATGTGTCCCGTTATTACTATTAAACTGCAATGTTCCACGCGAATACCGCAGGAAATTAATTAATTATCCGCCGAAGGTTTTTTGTTGAGCACGGAAGGCCGTTGGCAGCTTACAATGCCGGGATTACAGCTGGCTTTGTTTAAGAACGGGTGATCATCTACAATTATAAGCATGTCTGTTTTCCACAGTTATTTATTTATTAAAATATGTCTTTAAAAAATGCGCTCATACATTCCCCAAGAACGTTTGAAGAATTTTCGGCTAATGGGTCTTTCTGAAAATACGCCATAATCATAGAATGTTTATTTATATAAGCAAGTAATGTACAGGTCTAGGGTAAACCTGAGTTATACAGGCTGTTTTTAATAAATAAACATATTTGTTTGAATAAATGTATATTTATGTAGTGTAACATTACGTTAGTCCTCTGTAACAATGACCTTCTGACAAATATCCAAAAAAAAGAAAACGGATCAATCATGCACTAAAACCCAAATTGCATGAATCGACATGATGGAAAACACACGCACACTGATGAAAAGTAACATACGAACGCTTACACACACATACAGTCTCCACACACGCATATGTATACACACACACAAACAAGCACATGCACACACACACGCACACATATACACAATGCACATACACAAATATTAATATAACACAATGGTCAACCATGGAATTATGAGGTCCCCTGGGTCAACACTACAGAAAAGGTAAATTTAATGCGAAAAAACTATCACTTCCAAACATACACACACAAAGCATAAACACACAAACACTCTCCACATACGCATATGTATGCACACACGCGCACACGCACACACATATACGCATATGTATACACACACGCGCACACGCACACACACATACACAACAATTAATATAACACACTAAACTATCACCCCCAGTTTTCAGCATGGAGAACCCTTCTCATAATGGAGGAACTAGTAAAGGCACAGTTTGACATTAGCATGGGATTCAAACATTCCATTAGCCATGTCAACTTTGTAAGATTTTCCCAAATAAAAACTGATATTTGAGACTTCCTTTATAATACCACGATCATTGCAATATTCTTCTGAATGATTTGTGATATATTTGTAGAAAATTTGTTTTACCTCGTGAACAAGTACAAATTTATGTCATACTTTATCCCGATCGTTCGCGAAAATTATCGGAATTCTAATACTACGGACGATCGAAGTATCCACACTCGGATACTTTGAGTACAATCGCAAAGTTCAACTGTAATCTTAAATATATCCATACTACTAATAGTGTAAACATTTTAAAAATCGAAACCCAGTTCATTCTTCTGTTACCATCAGCCAAACTAGGAGGTAAAAGAGAATTGTGACAGCTCCAAGTAATTTTAGTTGAATTTGACAAAATGAATGGACCACTTTAACGCATGCACATATATAGCAATAACACGCACACACAAACGCTCACACACACACACACACACACACACACACACACACACACACACACACACACACACACACACACACACACACACACACACACACACACACACACACACACACACACACACACACACACACACACACACACACACACACACACACACACACCCACACACACACACACACACACACACACACATACGCATACGTACACACACCTAAAACAAAAACGAATTCATAAATCATTCTTAATAATGTTTTATTAAATATATTTTCCTTCTTTCAGTGCATCCCGGCGGAGACTCTGTTCAAGATCGTCGGTGTCGACCCGGTCAATGGTTTCCTGAACGAGGCATCGTTCGGTCCAGCCAGCGTGGTCCTGCTCTACTACATCCACTCGCCCCACCACACCTGCAGCATCACCCCGTCCACTGCCGCTGGGACCAACGACTCGTTCGCCTACCGGGACTACCTGCTGGCGCTGAGTGGTATCAACTCGTCGACGGACCCCGCCCCACGCCTCGGCACCCGTTTGTCGTTTGGAAGGGGTGCCATCTTCTCGGAGGCGAAACTGGATCTGCTGATAGAAAGTATCAACAACACCTACATACCGACATCTACATTTCAGGTAAGCAGAGCATTATTGTTTTATAATAGTCACTTGCATGTTTGTAATGATTTGATTTCGGGTAAGTGGAAGGGCGTTAGACTAGGTATTCTGCGGTTGATCCAGATGTTAAACCTTTAAAATGGATATGGTTCATTGACAATCCGCAATTAGGCTAAAATAATGCGTGTTAATCATAATGTTTCATTAATTCTGTACACGGTGTTTGATTTCTTTTCTGGATAACAGTATATAGAGACTACAGTCTTTAGTTTTCAACTCATTTCATATGCGTAACCAAAGTGACGGATTGCTTCATCTTCTAAAGTGCATGGAGTAAAAAAGAGAAACAAAATATGGGAATATAAAATGGTCATCAAATCATCATTGTACCATGAGGACACACACTGACACTGAATACAACAAGCCAAATGAATGACACTTCCTAGACAAACTCACGAATTGGGAAGGAAAGGGCTTATACTTGGAGGAAAAAAAATAACACTTCATTACAGTACGTTTGTCATTAACCGAGTCATGGACTCGTGTTAATGGGTATGGTGGTGTACTGCCATCAGTTTGTAACTACTTATTTTTTGACAGATCCGTGACTCAGGCCTGTCAGCTGGGCCTGGGAGGCATACAGTCCTCTGAATCGTTTCGCTATAATGAACATCGAATTGTCTATTGGCACACAAGCCCTGAGGGGGAGGGGTTTGGTTAGGGTTAGGGCTTCAGCCCCCGTATAACTTTGGGTAGCGAGTATTTTATATTAGGGAAGCGAGAGATTAAATCTTTGTTTTGTTTTTATTCTTTATTTACTTTTCTTTCTTTTTGTTTGGGGGGGGGGGGGGGGGAACTAGACAAACAGAATAAATGACATTTGGGCAAGGGACCTCAGCACCCCAATCCTGAACATTTATCGTACGCTTATGATGGTGACTACTATTTCTATTATAAACACGGTTTTGTCATCTTCTGAAACGATCCACAAAATTTGTCCCGAGTCTAAACAAATCTGTCTATTCTGCTGGCAATGATACGGTACAACTCATTCTTTGCCGATTTGTGATATACAGTCAAACCTATCCGATAAAGTCGAAGATGGCCCGCAGGAAACACCAAAATCGGTCAGGGGGTCTTCATATACAGTTCATGCGGATGTAAAGTTTTAGTGTTCATTACAGACAGGTGGACGCTAGATTGGGTTTGACTGCAATATTTATAATGACACGGTTGCTACTGCATTATTATTCCCTGATAACTGCTGTTGAATGTCTAACGCTAACCTTAGCTTTCCAAGTACAAAAATCATTTACATGAAATATGCCAAACGCTAACTTAAGTCGTATCGTTATAATTTTCATAATACATATGAAAAATAACTGAATAATGAATAAATAACTAGATAGACAAATGAAAGTCAATAAATAAGTCAATACGTATGTTTTAATAAACTAATAAGTATCAGATAAATTGATACAAATTGGAAATGAGTGAAGCTATCTAGACCTTGATCACTCATGCTAGTAGAATTAAGTGAAATTAGAACATGAACGTTTTTCTTACGCGTTTAATAATAATACAAATAATATATCTTTCAGATTTATTGCAATTTGGTAGAATTACCATTACATATATAACGAGGTTAAACAAATCCTTGATTATTCAGGTAATCTGTATAGCTATGATAGTTGGATAATGTTACAATGAATTGTAAAAATAGAAATCTGAACCCCAAATTCTGTGTCATTTCCGACTATAAGTTCGCTAATACACCATTATCCTTATGAGCCGTGGTATTATACTAGAGAGAAACCGGTTGCCAAAAGTAGCGTGTCATGAATCGCATTGGCACCATGCCGTGTAATACACGTGATCTAAAATTATCCAGTTTTACATTTGTTTCTCTCTTTATATGGAGAAATTATCATATCAAAGCAGACCTTGCAAGTCTTAACCAAACGGAACAAGGACAGGAGCAGAGTAAGGAAAGGTGCATGGATAGTGCGTCTGTTTGTGTGCTGTTGCTTTTGTTAGTGTGTGTATGTGTGTTCGTGTGCGTGTGTGAATTTGTGTACTGGGAATGTTAGTGGTTGTTCTGTGTGGGGGGGGGGGATCTTAAAATTAGCATTGCCCAGTTCCACGTTCCAAAACAAAAACTTTCGAGATTTCTGTAAGAGAAGACTAAAATAGGGTTAGATTTTGTTCAAATGCCCCTTTGATATATATCATTCAGCTCAAGAGTGTTAATGAACGGTCATAAACGTCATACAGTAATTCGTTGTAAAAGCTGACGCATATTTTCACTTTTTTAACCAGGAAAGCAGTGTTCTTTTTTAATGAAACTTTCACACATCATTCGGACATATCTTACAATGATTTGGGTACAGGATTGAAGTCTCACATGTCATTTTGGGCAATATCTGACACTTTACAGGTGCACCTTTAATATTTTCACATACAATTTATTTTTGATGCACATTAAATTTAGCATATTTCTTTCCACAATATACTCCATATGCATATTTGTGACAGTCAACACAAATGTTTCATGTAGAAAAGGAAACAGCGCATTTTGAATTAGTTTGGCGGAAAGTTTGATGACGATTAGTATTCCTTCGATGATGACACAGAATTACGAGTTGTGCAACTATTGTATGTAATCTTGATGATATATATCAACGTGATCAAGACAAATGCAAGTTCTTGTCGCCGAGCAGGGGCCCTATACTAACTACTAAATAGAAACAGTCTGTCGAGGATGAACAGATGCTCTCATTAGTCTTACATTGTTATTGTTACTAGATTATGTTTTAATTGTTTATTGTGCAAGTGCAATGTGGAAAGATGGAAAGTATGCCGCAGTGTGAACACACTATGTAAGCCATGTTAAATTCTAGCTTTTGAACAGTGCAGACACTCACCACACTGTGAACACACTGTGCTCACAGTGTGGTACGCAGTGTGGACATACTATTTTACACACAGTGAACGCGTGTCATGCAAGGGTGTGTTCACACTATGCTCCATAATGTGTTCAAATTTTGATCACAATTTGTTCATAGTGTGATAAGTGTTGACACTGTTAAAACGCTCAAATTTAACGTAGTCCATTCAGTGTGTTCACATGCCTGTCGTCCACATTGTGAAACATAGTGTGTTAACACTGTGGTCCACACTGTGTTATAAACTGTGTTCACACTGTGCCACACTGTGTTCTATCCCGTATGGATTGTCTGACATAACTTACAGTGCAGCGCTATAAACAGTGCGTCTATATAGTGATGGTGTTAAATTACTCCAAATCGCTACTGTTAGATTAAGTCCTCACATAACAAATCACTATCAATCTGGGCCCATATTCATAAAAGCCTGCTAGCTTTATAGTTGCATGCTAAGTGTATTTTTGGATGATGTGGCTATGAATTAAATTAAACACAAATCTTTAAGTTGCTAACTAGGGTTAACTTAGTGGATACCTAGGAAAAACTGCTTGTTGCTCAATAAACTGCATAATTTTAAATACACTTAGCAAGTAAGTGACCTAGCGGGGTTTTATTAATTTATTAATATGGGGCCTGATGTATAGACTTTATGCCTGCAAAGTGAGTTTAATTAACAGTTGGCCATGTAGGTTGAGGGGCGAATACTAGGCATATTATAATTAACCTACTTATTCAATGTGTTTATGTCCAAGTATGAAAACAGGTAGGCAGTATTATACACTTGACTGTATATTTGACTATATATTGAGTTTGTATATACACTTGACAACTGAACTGGAGGTGGAGGTAGAATCGTATACAATTTATTCCGTTCCCTTTACAGTATATGAAGCCCCTTCACAGTCCTGGAAAATTGTCCTTGTCCTTGACAAATGTCATATCAAACATGACAAATGTTTACCATTTTGACGCCGTAAAAGGCATGAAAGGTGCGGATTTAGGAGAAGAAAAACAAGAAGAAGGAACACCAAAATGTCCTCTCCGTATATGTTTCGCGATATGTTACTCTTACCCAGGGGGCAAAAGGGGTTTATCAGCTTTTGTCTGTTGTAAAAGGTTGGTCACCAGAAATGGCTTCTAGGACCCTCTAGGATCACAACCTAGGTGGACAACCTCGCGAACTAGCTACTGGAAGTCCACAGGATGAGTTTCAAGAAAACCACATACCTAATGCACTAAATCGTGTGTTTTAGCCTTAGGGGTCATGAATACCCAGTCACACATCTTACACAATTACACCACAATGCACTGCTGATTCCAGCTTGTCTTTCATGGAGGTCTTCCCTAGAGTCATGCGCATCGTTTGATACCAAATTTGAGCATATGGCATATTTGGTTACTGTGTCACACGTCGTTACAACGTGATACGTCACATACGGACGTGAAATTCGTATACAGCGCATATGTATAAAAGGCAACTTAATTCTTATAAATGAAAAATAGGCTATGTTTCGATCTTTAAAAACGTAATTCGCATTTTAGATAACTACTAAGAGCATGATATAATGAATCTAAGTATGTAAATGAATAAACAATAACAAACATAAGCAATAAAAACAATGAAATACATAAGAATATGATGTAATAATTTGTTTAGATGTGGTTAAATTACTATATCAAATGATACAAAATATATCCACAAAATCACATATTAAGCTTATCGCTTGGATGAGATACACGGGAGGAGGGAAGGGGATGTTCAAAAGACCAGCCTTTCATCAATGGACTCCAAAAATAATTATAATCGAGGTCTACCCACCCAGGTTGGACGAAGTGTGTCTGTAGCCTTACATGACACGTTTTAGGGCGAGTCTCATTCGAAGTCTAAAGGAGTTACATCGTGAAGCTAGCAAAGGAGGTGTAACATACATGATCATAGTTGGCTCATGGTAAAGGTTGGCCCACGCAAATGACTTATATGACCTTCTACAAACACAACCTAGTTGGACTAGCTGCTGGAAGTCCACATGAATTGGAACTTGAAAAGCATCTACAAAAAACCCACTAAATGCAGCCATCTCTACAAACAGAGTTGAAGTGTATGCTCCCTCTATGATGCATCTCCATTCATCCAGCCCACACCATATACTGGTCAGAATCGTGTCATCAGGGATAAAGAGGTTGTAGTCAATGTCAATGACAACCAAACTGTAAAAGAACAGTGGTTGTTGATGCAATGTGCGCCATATGTCACTGGCCATCTCATAAAGGTGAAGCATTTGAAGCAATCACTGAATTGCACGCAAATATGTTGCTGGAAGAATTTCCTTTCGGTACTGATATCATACACTTTTGTAGGCCAGCCTGAAGTCTGCTGAAATGGAACAATAGGTGTGTCCTATCCAAGTCTATGAAGTCAGTGGGAAATGCGCAGCTCCTGATCCACAGGAGTTTTTCACGATATCAAGCTACCAAAACATACATTTTGAGCTTACCCTGTGAAAGGTGGTGTTATTATGGACTGCTTGAACCTTAGCTTGGTCAAAGCCATCTGTACATTGGTGGTGGATTCAAGGAAGAAAGACAAGAGCGTTGTTCTCACAGTGGGGTCTGCGATGGAGGTTCCTGCCCTTGGATCTACACAACAGGCATGAAGAGGCTGTTACAAGGGTCTTATTGTACACATTCTACAACAGGGTAGTTACCAGAGTCGACATAGTAGTTATTCATGCCAATGCCACTGACGTCACAAGCACGTCTCACTGATCTCTCAGAGCTGTGGGTGAGGACAGCCCAGAATCGGAACATATCGACACTGCTGGTAAGAAACACCCTGCCAATGCTTTAACAGATGACAGTATCACTAGGACACGAGAACTCACAATGGTTGTGTACAACACCAAAGCAGACCAGTTTAAGGATTCCGATCTGGGAAAACTGAGAGTTTAAAACAACGAGTAAACTCTCTTGAAGCTACTGCCTCCTAAATAGGACGCTTTTCTCCTTTGTCCCAGACGAGCTTCTCATGCCATCATTGATAAAAATGCGCACATTCCCAAGCCAAACATTCCATCATGTACAGAGTTTGGATAGTCCCTCAATGATGGAAAAGCCTTTCTAGTGTCAACTTCACAGCAAGCCTGGGAAAGACAATATCATGTTGATGTGTTAAATGGTGCCAGAATAACTGTTCCTATACATGAAGAAGGCGGTTCCATGCTTTGGAATTTTAAAAAATGTTTCACCTTTGTGAAAGGACCACTGCTGTTCTTTCTGTTATCCTATGGCAAATCAGAAACATTTGGTTTGGCACTTTGGTTTCCTCTTGTAGAACTTCACTAGGCTAGTCTTCCTACCACTTCACTTACTGCCGGGTTCCTTGAACTCATGCTTTTCCTATAAAGTCATACCTTTCAAGCTGTCTACCACTAGCAAAAAGCAGTGTCATGCGCAGAACTTCATTGCAATTGCCTGGTGCAGCTGTTTTTCTTCTT
>JBAMJV010001555.1:15000-87500 GCA_037951105.1 Echinarachnius parma | reverse complement strand
AATGTGTAACATGTATATAGGTTCTCTCAAATCTCAATAACAGACAATATAGCTTTGTAGTGACTTTCGCCGGATCTGGGTGAGACTAAGAATAGGCACAGTCTTGTTTGTAAACGAATTTCTCATCATTACTCAAATAACGACGAGGGAAAGGGAAATCTTAAGGGAATATTAACCACAAAAAAAATTGATGAGACCAGGGAGAGAAAATGAGTGAGCGATGAAGATGAAGAAGAAAATAGAAGAAAAAGGAGAGTAAGTTGGGGGCTAGGAAAAGAGGACTGTTAATAATATAATTTGAAAAGGAGAACAAGAAAATTAAGCCAAAAGAGGAAAATAAGTGGATGGTTGAGGAAGAGGAGCATGAGGAGGGGGAGGAGGAGGAGGAGTAGGAGGAGGAGTAGGAGGAGTAGGAGGAGAAGGAGGAGGAGGAGGAGGAGGAGGAGAAGGAGGAGAAGGAGGAGGAGGAGGAGGAGGAGGAGGAGGAGGAGGAGGAGGAGGAGGAGGAGGAGGAGGAGTAGTAGGAGGAGTAGGAGGAGAAGGAGGAGGAGGAGAAGGAGGAGAAGGAGGAGGAGGAGGAGGAGGAGGAGGAGGAGAAGGAGAAGGAGAAGGAGAAGGAGAAGGAGAAGGAGAAGGAGGAGGAGGAGGAGTAGAAAGAGACAATTTAAAGTTGTAAATATGAATATATAAATTATTCGTTAAAATCTTTAAAATAGCAAGAGGTTTATTCATCTCTTTTTCGCGAGTCAAATAATAACCAATTATAATTCATACCTAATATTTTTGGTGAGTATGGGCTCTAATATGAACGGCATATGAAGTTAAGAAACTTTATTACAGTCTAGCTATAAATAGAATCGCAGTTCCCAACGGCACTTTTACCCTTCCCGAAATAAAAGCGACGGGGAAATCAAGGGATGAGGGGAAGAAGGGGAAAGTCATGATCATAACCAAGAATTAGGCAAAAGAGTAAAATATAATGAAAACAAAACAGATCCTGTTTTAGGGCGCAGAACTTCGGATGGGACAGGAATGTGTGTGTGGGTGGGTGGGGTGGGGGGGGAGGGGGGAGGGGGGTAAGCTGCAAACAAGGATGGTTCTTGGTATCATCATGATCATCTACACGTAACTTTTGAGTAAAATATGATATAATATAAGGCAGCGAGCGCATGGATGAAAAGAGTGGGGAGTGTTTACGTGCCAGTGCGTGCCTGATAGGCTGTGTTCTAACCACGTAACATGGATTTGACAAAAAGCACTTGAATCACTCGAAAATATGGTAAATTAAATCACCTTTTTCCTATACTTTACACTGGAATTACATGTATGCTTCAGAATAACATTCTTCCGTCTTTTTAGAGTTAACAAAACTCAACTTTGACTGAACCAGAGAACTTTGAAACACTAATGTACAAGTTATGTTCAGATTTGTGCATCCTTCTTGATAAGTAACGTGTTGGTAAAATGCATATACAGTAATATATTTAACGGTGCTAATGTTAATGACATTCATGATATAGCCGATTTGTAACCCTTTCATTTGTTACTATTTTGTACAGAGTAAAATAAACGGAATTCTTAATTCAAATATCATGATAATTACTACCTTTCCGTCTACCTTGCAAGCTAAATATAGAAATTATTCTGAAACGACTTGTTTTAAAAATTATTAACAACTGCCCTTTATAGTGATATTTGTTCAACATTATGTTATCATCGATAATTTGTATTAGACTGCTTTGGATTAATTCCATGTTTGATGATGACAGTGTCACAACAATCTAGAAATATAACATTGTACATCCGCTGATGCATCGAAATATATTTCTCATGTCGATCAAGGGAAATTCATTTTTTAATATTCTCTTAGTTGTGTACTAAAGGCCATCGTAATTATGAAACCGATACATTTCATTATTATACATTCAGGACATTTTCTCCTTGGTTTCGACGTGGCAACTCATAGGAAGTCGATTAATTGAAAAACGTGATGCAAAGTTTTTGATTTGTCAGGAGCTCGGAATAGACCCAACAGATGGCTACAGGAAACAATAGACATTTCAAGTTGACAATCTAAAAACATTCGGCTTCAATTGTTTTAAGCTTAATCTCACAATCGTGACGGTATTATGTATACATAAATACATCCTGATGTAACATTAAAGACACTGTATAATCATAACACATATACGTATTAATGGGTGCATGAGGAAAACATAATTGTGTAAATTCGTAAACTGAGTATATAATGAGTCAACAAATGAAATCAAATTCAATTGACGAAGCCTAGGTCAAAAATAGGTTTTCTCTGCCAATTTCGTAAGCTTCTCATTCGTTTTGATAAGCGTGTCATTCAATTTCGCGAAATTGAGCTGAAGGCTTGCAATTGTGGTTCAAAATTGCATTTTGTTCAAACGATTTAGCTCT
The DNA here is from genome assembly GCA_037951105.1 of Echinarachnius parma. Taxonomy (NCBI): domain Eukaryota; kingdom Metazoa; phylum Echinodermata; class Echinoidea; order Clypeasteroida; family Echinarachniidae; genus Echinarachnius; species Echinarachnius parma. Next base: position 85,073 of record JBAMJV010001555.1, on the reverse strand, counting down.
TCGGTCAAGTGATTTACCACTTTTACCATTCAATTAAAAAACACGCTATTTGCATTCGCCAACATTTCGCCAACGGATTTCACGGAAGGCGGTATTACGTAATCACGAATTTTCTCGCTTTAAATTGAATGACAATTTTACGAAATAGAAACACGTTTTTAATCGAATGCAAACAAAATGTTTTCGAATGATTGTTATATGAATTCGAATGCTAAAAATCGAATTTGAACTGCAAAATACAGCTGCGGTGACAAAATCGGCGAAAGTGAATGCACACAAAATTAATTCGTGTGGCCAACTTGCGAAATTGAACGAGAAATCCTATATTAACCCTCTGAGTGCAACATTTGATTGTAAGAATTCATGCGCGGACCGGAAACTTGAGACAATTTTACATAAATAATCTAATGCCACTAATTTACTTACGATGAGTAGAAGCATGGTGAGAGGTCAAGTGTATAAACTTTTAATTCAACACTTTAATATTGTGTATCTATTATGTGCATTTACGAATGCAATTTAATCAACTAGTCTGATTATTTGGCTATTGTCATGGGGGGGTGTTTCACAAAGATCCTAAGTTGAACTTAACACTAAGTTGGAGTTAAAAAGTATGGAAAGCCATTTGTAGCCTTGGAATTACATAGAGCTCGCTTCCAAAAGGCGCTAAATCCACTTTCCATAAAAATTGAGTTAACGATATATCTACATGTATGACCTACGTAGCTATCTAGGAATCCGCATTTTACGACAAATAACTCACTCAAAATAAAAAATATAGAAAGTTCAATTTTCATATTCCCATAGGCACGTGTACAAAGTGGGACAAAGAAACCCGTTTTCCTCGGAAGTTGAAAAAGTGGATTTAGCGCCTTTTGGTTGAAAGCTCTTCTATTATATTCAAATGCAAAAATGCAAGTATTTTAGACTTTCATAAATTTTACATGAAGAACATGAAATTTCCTTGATAATAGAAAAATATTAGTGATTTAAAACAACATTTTATGCCTTTTTAAAAGGACTTTTAAAACAATTTTTCAAGGAAACTAATGGCTCTCCATACTTTTTAAGTCCAACTTACAGTTAAGTTCAACTTAGGATCTTTGTGAAACACCCCCATAGAGTCGACCTCAGCACTCAGAGGGTCAATACAAGAATATCCAGGCTAATAATTGTGCTGGATGTGCAAGGGGGTAATTCCTGGAGAACTTTCTTTTGTATGATACATTTTATGCTGCTTCATGCATTCATGTTCGTTCAATAATAATTGATAACGAATAATTTGTCCACCAAACATTATAACATGGTACTGCAAGAGTTCTTCAAATGTACAATATACATGTTACATGAATCGTCGTCCATGTTTTTTTCTTTCGTGAATGCCACACTACATTGGTGTCAAAGTAACTTAATTCTACGGGAAGTTAAGATCAAAACGATCTTCACTAATCACGATGATTTTTTTTATTTGGGTCAGTCAGTATCCCGACCGGTCAACCTAGCGGCTGGTCAGACTTAACAAGGGCCGACGGGGATGACCCACTTGCTATTTCGGTCCGCTATTTTGCCCCTGTCCCTCCCCCTCCCGATAGACAATCCGGCTAACAAGGTCGTCTGACTCAATGCTGTCTGCTGTAATTATACAACATCATGGATCATTGTATAAATTATGTAAGGGTCACATACAATGACCATGGAGATATCATTTTTAAATTGTACACTTTACGATCTCTCACTCTTAAAAAATGAGACAGGTTTTTACGTCATGTACACACACAAAATAGTTAGAAATACAAACGTTAAAGGGACTTAGTAACATTGTCCAAATCCTCAAAATCCAATTGGAATTCTAGGGGTCCCCTCATACCTTATTGTATTCGTATTAACAAAAAAAGCATGGGACAGATTTCGGTTTTTCAAATTTCCCTTTCGTTAAAAAGATATTTACGATTGAAGTGTTCAGATGCTAAATTATCCACTGGATCGTCGAAACCGTGTACAAAGTCAATGCAATGAGTTAGTGAATATCACTTTGCATTTTTGCTCATTACTCGGCCATATAAAGTCCATTTAACTTGAATTTTTCACACAATACCCAGTATAGACATATCAGATAACAACAATATACATTGTATCAACCATTCACCACTTTTTGCACATGTCAACAGAGTTACTAGATCCCTTTAATTCTGACAGTTTGCACTTCGAATTCGAATACTAAATACTGTATGTGCCTTGAGAGCGTGGTTTGTGTTTTACCTGGTTTTGTGATTTGTATTGTTTAACGAAAAATAAGCGTCAAAATGTGCCAACTGAACTAATATACCGAAGTTCTCTACTTAAGTGTGAGTGTGAGCCAATAACCTGTATCAAATTAGTATTATTATTAGATAATAGCTATTTACAGTTTCTGAGATTGTTAAAGACACACTAAAAAAAGATTGATCAATGCTTCAATGTAAATTAATATACACTTAATTTCATTGATCTGCCAAGTTTAAATTATCCGAAACAATAGCGACTTGATGCCAGACTGTTCATTAGACCTATCAATATACCTGATGACACTTGACGATATAACCCTTTTACTTTGCCATTGTTTCATTAAGATGTTGTAAACTCATCACTCTTTCGAAGTATACGGTATCCTCACTGTTGTATGAAGCTGGGGAGAGTGGCCAGGGGGCCGCAGCACGCAGCGGTTAAGACAAAAATATAAATGATAAATAATACTCGAGCAGATCAACCTCATATTTAGGCAGATTGTATTTTAGGGCAAAACCAGTTCATTTTAGTGCTTTATCGGCCTGTTTTCGGCCGGAATCAGCTCATTTTTCGTGCAAAAATGATTGAAGAAAAAAATTATTGTATTCGTGCAAATACGTCAGCCCCCTATATACCGTAGCCGGTATATACCCCGTCATATCAGCAGTTCGCTGTTCGTGATATCTGTACAATCAGACAATGGTGTCCCTTTAGCCAACTTGTTTAAGGGGCAGAAAGTCGCGCTACTTTCTATTGACTTTATTTCTCATCCTTGACATGCAATTACAGTCTCAATTCGATTGGGAGGCCGGGGTACCCCTCACCTCCTTCCGCAGTTTACACCGTTGATTCAGCGCGTGATCATTCATAATAATAAATTACTCTTTTAAAACGCATTTCACAACCGTGGAAATTCTTAATGCGCTTCACATATTCACAACTAGTCATTTAAATGTTTAAAGAACGAGGTATATTTGAAAGCTGTGTTTGATTTACGGTACATGTATTTATTTTAAAAAGTTTTAAATTAAATAAGTATTGCAACTTATGCATAGATAGAAATAAGCCTTCGGGCCACCCATCTGCCTATATTTCTTTAATGACATATCTTACTTGGAATGCCTGCTTTGTCAACCAAATATAACAAAACTTTATTTATTCTTTATTTGAGGCCACATGATCCTGGTTTCTGGCGGGGAAATTTGTCTGATTTTAACAATCTTATTGCCCAACTAGGCCACCAGGATTATTTATATTATTGATTTTCCGGGATAGGACATTGAAATCATGAAAAGAGTGAAACCTCAAATAATGGTGAGTTGTGTTGTGCAAGAAGCAGGAAGACACGGACGAGAAATTGTTTCGAAAGAGTTTCGAAAGAAGGGGCTTAACCCATGATGTAATTTGAGTGGGTCCATATTTACCATCTTATATCTACACTGTGGACTGCAATATTGTAATGTCATTGTGTCACTGTGTGTGCAGATATGGATGTTGTTATATATACAATGTTATTAAAATGTGTACGCTTTTAAAACTATACCCCCTTATCGTAATATGCAATAGGGGCAAGTAGCCGCTACCCTAGGCAGAAATAACAGACTCTAGATGGTGTTTTCTTTTATAAATCCTACTTCTTACTATCACTCCACCGAGCATGGTGGCTTAGCGGTTAGAGTGATCGCCTCATGCACGGGAGGTACCGGGTTCGAACCCAGACCACGGTCATACCAAAAACTGTACAAATGGTACCTTCTGCCTTCTAGCCGGGCGCTCGGCAAGAATGGATAAGGGAAAGTTAATCACACCAGTTACTAGAGGACTGCATGACCCCCTTCTGCAGCTTTTGCTACATTTAGTAGACGTGTGACCTAGGGCTAATGGATCGGAGATAGGCGCCGCCATGTTGGTACGGGAATGGCTTTATATTAACTAACTGTTTTATTATATTGTCACTTGACATGTGTCACAGTGATTCGGATGTTGTTATATATACAATGTTATGAAATACAGTATTGTACGTTTTAATACCATACCCCTTATATCTCAATATACACAGTCAGAAATAACTGACTCGACATGCATGACATGGGATTTTCTTTAATACATCTGACTTCGTACTATCACTCTATTTTAATTTTTGTTAAAGTGGAACAACCGTCGGTATTATAGAGACTGATTTGTCGGTCTACCGCTATGCCTTATCCCATGGGCACGTCATAAAACTTGCACGTGAGCAGTCATCTGAAAAGGGAATGTAATAAAAAGAGAGAACTGAAATCTTATCGTATCAAAAGTGAAACAGAAACACTTTTCCACGTTTATATGTTATGAACTTCAAAATGTAGTCATATAGCGAGACAGGCTGATGTGCAGGAAGAGCGAATGTTTCGGAGGAAGGGGGCTCGAGAAGTTGGCATTTGGCGAACCAATGTTGTACCCACTTATATCAATGAATATCATCCAAGTTAGCGTGTGATGTACGACGATATCGCGCCCGGATCATGATGGATATCTGTTTGAACAGATTGCGATATGTTTTTTATCCGAACAGTTTAGGTGAAATGTGTATTATTTTGAAAAAGACACAATTCTTTATAATATGAAACGATTATCTATGTATAATGCAATTTTCATATACACATTATCTAAACGTTTTAATAATATACGTTATTCAGGTGTATTGTCGACGAGTATTGTTCATAGCTATGTGAATTTGTGTACAAAATACGCGACTCATTTTTCTATCTTGTCCATTAGAATCGTATACTCATATTGAAGACAAATTTGCAAGTTGCATTGAGAGTGCGGGGTTGCATTCAGGGATTGAAGTCAGGGTGCCAAGATGCAGTCCGGGTGCCAATGTGCAGTCAGGATGCCAAGATGCAGTCAAGGTGCCGAGTTGCACTCGGGGTGCCGAGTTGCAGTCAGGGTGCCAATATGCATCCGAGTGCCTAGTTGCAGTTAGTCTGTCGAGTTGTACTCGGGGTGCCGAGTTATAAGCATGGTGCCGTGTTGCAGACAGAATGCTAACTAGGCAGGCAGGATGCTGATTTGCCTCTCAAGGTACCGAGTTGACTCAGGGTGCAGAGTTACAGTCAGGGTGCCAAGATGCACTCAGGGTGCCGAGTGGCTCTCAGGATGTCGGGTTGCATTCAGGGTGCCGTGTGGCACTCAGTACCCCGACTTGCACTCAAGGTGCCAAGTTGCACTTAGGGTGCCGAGTGGCTATCAGGGTGCCGAGTTTCATTCAGGGTGCCGTGTGGCACTCATGACCCCGACTTGCACTCAGGGTGCCGAGTTGCACTCAGGGTGCCATTGGTGTTGCCCTGAAGGGTAACACAAATGAATCTGGGACCATTTTGTTCTTGTAGATTGTCAGTGGTTTTATTGCACATGATATATGTCATGTGATATTACTATCTCTGCTTTCCACCCACCATTCACACTGCACATATTGAACATATTACTGAAACGGAAAATTGTTTAATTTGGTATTTCTGATGTTGATCAAAGCGATTATCAACGTGACAATATTAAATCGATTTTTTTTTTTTCTTTTTCAACCGACAGTGCTTCGATGCCCACACCTTGATCAAAGCTGCCGACACTCCCAACGAGCGAGACATCACACAGGCAGGACTAGAACTACTGGGGGCGCACTTCATCAGCTCGCTCCTGCATGGACACTGTATCGGCGAGGGGACGCTCGTTCCTCCGACATACTTCGTCGACTCCATATTCGACACGTACGGAATGAACTATATCATCGCTCCGGCTGGTAAGGCATTATGCAGTTAAAATAAGCATACATGTGATACAAGTTTTCCTGGCTTAACTTTATCTTCAAGTCTAGTTGGTGAGACATCGATCAACTTCAACAGAACATAACACTATTATAATAGTCCTACATAATATAATAATAATAATAATAATAATACAGTATTTATATAGCGCATAATAATAATAACGTATTCTCTATGCGCTTTCCAAAAAAACTTAATTACTTAATTCGTACGAAATAACATTAATTATGAAAATTACACAAAACAAGTAAACTACAAGATACAATTTATCAGGAAACCACATTGTAATTAATAATACGCATTAACATCAAGGAAGAAATTACATTAGAAATATAACAAGCTTAACAAATTATATGACTATTATTAAGTGCATCAGAATGGCGAAACAAACACAAATAATGCGTTGTAATCAACTTGACAGGGTGGGGGGGGGGGGGGGGTCCATTTCGGTCATTTCACATCATTACAGAATAGGTATGTCGTAAGGGCTGTTTTGAAGCTGTGGACAGTATAATGATGGTGTTAACAATTATGTCATATTGGTTGATGAAAGTTGTGCTCCAGTGGTTTTGTATTTAGTGTTCTACCATTGTTTCATACACAGCTAGAATCTGAAAGGCAATTAACACTCCAAAATAATTTTCTGATATGTGAAAAAGATCAGTGTATGTAGTCCATTCCACTAACAATGCAGACAAAATGGTATACAATTTTCGATCAGATTCTGAAAACACGTCATACAGCTTTACAATGTCCATATATCTGCTTAAAGAAGACTATTTAATCTAGTAACATAATTATAATTATTGTTGTGTTCCAATAACAATATAAATACGCCGTCTTTGCAGACACATGGATGACTCATATATACATGTACCAGCAATATAATATGACGGGTACAGTTTGGATAAAAGACTTCCGGAAGCAAATATGTCTCTTGATGTTGTTGTTATGGATTACTAAAACTAATCAATTTATTTTTAGGTGTGGGGCCCCTTTTCACATGCAAATGTCGGCATTTTCCCAGTGGGCTATATGACCTTTATGATATCATGCTAAAACGAAGGCACATACCTTATGTATCCCCATATAGTTTTATGATATACGATTCCCAGGGTTGTACAGTGTAGATGCCTTTAAAATTATAACGAAATATGAGTCACATCAATTATTACAATCGTTACAAATATGCAAGAAACTTTATTTCTTAGACAATATACACATATTTTAGATATCAAACTGCAAATGAGTATAAGCCATATTATCATCAAAATGGTGAAAAAGATTATCGTATTTCGAGGGAATCATATATTTAGGAATCAATTTAATATTAAATAACATGACAAATATTAATAAGACGAACAATTTTCTCCATATTTTGCTTTCTGTGGTGAGCTTTTATTGCAATCCTATCACAGTCATGAAGTCGCATGATTCAAATGAAGGGTTTTTACTATCAGTTGACTAATTTCTTCAGGTTTCAAGCGTCTCCTACGCGATTTCGAGCTTGGTGTGGTAGAGGGCGAATCCGCTGCTGGTACGGAGACCGACACCCACGGACATAACCACGGCCCCAACACGGGATCAACTCGTGGGTCTCCAAATAGTGGGTCTCACGCGGGGCATGGCCACGGCTCACCGACACACGATCCCAGCAACCGTCGAAATCGTACGACCCTCTCGCGAACGACAGTCCCACCGACAGCCGACTACCACAGCGGCCACGGGCACGGGGATCATGGTCATAATCACGACACGGCACAGGGCCCACGCCAGCCTTCTCAGGGACAAGGCGCTAGGTACCCCACATATCAAGGTAGGACCTACCCTCGACAAGGCGGGAACTATCCAGGACAAGGCGCTAACTATCCTCGGCAAAGCCCTAACTACCCGGCTCAAGGCGCAAGCTACCCTGGACAAGGCGCAAACTACCCCCGGCAAGGCGCTAACTATCCTACTCAAGGCGCAAACTATCCCCGGCAAGGCGCTAGCTACCCCGCTCAAGGTGGGGGCTACCCTGCGCAAGGTGGGGGCTACCCTGCGCAAGGTGGGGGCTACCCCAGTCAGGGCGGCAACTACCCCAGACAGGGGGCCAACTACCCCAGACAGGGGGGCAACTACCCCACACAGGGGCGGACCTACCCCACTCAGGCTGGGAACTATCCCGTTCAAGGCAGTTACTACCCTGCTCGTGGCGCCTACCAATCCGTGATCGGGTACAACCAAAGGGTTCGCAGGCAGACCACCGATGTCGATGGACACGGTCATGCTAACGAAACTCATCAACAGGTAAATCAAACAAACATTATAATGACATTTTATTTTGCCTCCTTCATAATAAAATAATCATATATAATCTTATGTTATGCACTGACATATCGAAATAGACAAGTAAAAAATAACTGTCAATAATACAATTTTTTAAAGAGAAATTTGTCTGTATTATATGCTTGTTTTTCATCTTATATAAACAGTTTTTTATAAAATAAAATTTAAAAACAGGCCTGCGTAACTTACTCTTGGCCTCTAAAAAAATAAACATCATTATCACCAGGATTGTTCTTGATCTATATCATGTCGCGACTGATCACAAAAGATTACATTATGATTAAAACACTTTCCATCGAGATAATGACCCGCACAAGCTCCCTCAAGATGTTCGTGATTCTTGTATATTATCATAAATGCAAAATCCATTACTTGATGGCACGATATTTAATTCGTTCAAAATCTCAGTCCCTTGATTAGTATACTACTATGTACCGAACTAGGCTAGTGGTCTAGTGAAACAGAATAAGTTGTACTTGATATCTTACAAAACAAAGAATGATCGCAGATGGCTTAAATTATGGAACATCTTCAACCGAGGCCCATACCCAAGAGATAAAAAAAAAACACTAATACTGTCTTATCACAGATCACGGGATGATATGATCACACTCTATCTTGCGTGTCGCGACTCTTCCTGATAGATTAGTCATGTTCAAAACATCGGCGCAGGCCGCGCAGCTAAGAGGACAAGGGAGTAAATTAACCTTCTCTGTGGACATTGACACCCCTGATGCACCCATTGGGGAGATGCTGATAAATAAACACGTAACAATAATTATAATAATAATAACAATAATAATAGCGATAAAATATACAGTTTTGGTTCACACCGCTCATGTTCTTAATATGACTCTTCGTCTTCCTCTTGGCTTTGAATTGAACTTTGGGAACTTGGGATTGAACTTCCGTCTCTTTCTCCTATTCTGGGCATCCTCTTCTGTTACACCCCCCCCCCCCCCCCCCATGTCCTCCATCACAACGTCCTTAAACATGTTAAACCTCTTCGGGAATCATGGCTGCTAGTGATCAATCTCGTCCCCTCTTTGCCCCCTCCCCCCCCCCCCCTCCCCTCCTCCCCCGTCCCCATCTGGCCCTGGCTACTCTGCTGGTTTAGACGCTCTCCGTAGAGATAATGACTCACAGAAGCTTGCCCCAAAATAAGTCACATGTTCTTAGTTCTGGGCATACAAATATAACATTTCAGGGCTTTCCTCCTCTAATCACAGCGTCTATCTGCTCTACAAGCGATGTCTCGTACATTTCCTTAAAGTTAAATATCAGATCCGATTCGTGTTTTGCCAGAAACCACAATCAAGGCATGTAGAGTTTTTCGGCAAAAAAGATAATCTTATTCCGAATGGAAATATATAGTTTGATCATGCAACAAATATTTGCCATCCCAAAGAAAAGTTTGAATGAGGTTTGCCAATTGCATAGTTGGAATATAAAAATGTATACTTACGTGCACAATTTAATGCATAATTCTATATCACATAAAACAAAATCAGAAATATTTCTAGCTGCAATGAATGTTAAGACGAGACGTTTCACCTCAAGCGAATTCAAGATTAACCCGTTGCCTACGGGAATCCAATCGGCCATGTATTAAGTCTAAGTTGATTGGAAAATCTAGTAGGGAAGTGTGAGGTTATTTACCCCCAGTTTATTGCTATGGGCACGTGTCTCCCCATGCCGCTCTCATGCACATGTTAGTCCCCGGTCAGTGAGGACAACATGGACTGACACGTGACACAAATTGATATCATGTGACTTATTGAGAGTTAACATTAATATTGTTACTCTGTCAGTGAAGCCATACATATTATGACAGTTTATGTTCGCAGAAAAGACTATGAATAGCAATACTCGTGCTCTCTCCTCGTTGTCTTATTTTATTTCTCCTAAGTTATATTATTCAGTTATAACCCGTGTCATAATTAAACTTGATTTGAAAAACATTAATTGAAAGTTCCTTTTTTTGTCGTTGATTTTTATGTCATTAAACAAAATAGTCCCTGTTTTTCCATATGTTGGATTTGGATTTTGTATAATTATAAAATGATACAACTTTCTTTGACTTAGTTTAATTCTAAAAAGAAAACAGAAATGTAACCTATTTAACGTGTGACATTTTAACGAAATTCTTCCCAATAATCTGTAGTGTTTGAGCGGGGAGCAGATTTTCGACATCTTCGGGATCAACGAGGCACTAGGAATCTCCGAGGCACAGTTCAACGAACTTTGTCCCGCCCTCTTGCATCAGCTGATGACCGACGCGTGTCACCAAGATAATGATCTACCTCAGCCACGACCTTTGACCACTTTGGAAGGTATTTGAACACAAGATATCGTAATATAAGCAGTTTTGTATTCCCAAATAAGATACTTCACTCTGACCAGAATTCCCATGTTGTATTTTTCCGATGTATCATTATGTAAAACGAAGTTTAGTGTTTTTCTCTGACATGTAAAAAAAATTTATAATGACAAATTTAAAGTACAAACCGTGGGGGAAATAACATCACTTCCGTCGATTTTCCTCCCAGTGTACGGTTGGGGCACCCTTGCAGTCTTCATCATCACTGTGACCTCCATTTTCGCCATCCTCATTCTGCCCTGTCTGGGCAAAAAGGCTCGCGAGTATCTCATCCACACGTTTGTCGCCCTCTCCGTCGGAACCATGTCAGGCGATGCGCTCCTTCATCTGATACCAGAGGTGATGATGATGATGATGATGAGGATGATGATGATGACGATGCTGATGATGATGATGATGATGATGATGACGACGATGATGATAAAGATAACAAAAACGATATTACAAAATATATTGATGAAGACGATCGTGATGATGATGATGATGATGATGATGATGATGACGATGATGATGATGATGATGATAAAGATAACAAAAACGATATTACAAAATATAGTGATGAAGACGATCGTGATGATGATGATGATGATGATGATGACGACGATGATGATGATGATGATCATGATGATGATGATCATGATAAAGATAACAAAAACGATATTACAAAATATGGTGATGAAGACGATCGTGATGATGATGATGATGATGATGATGATGATGATGATGATGATAATGATGATAATGATAATGATAAATATAACAAAAACGATATTACAATATAGTGATGAAGACGATGGTGATGATGATGATCATTATCATGATGAAAATAATGAGGATGGTGATGATGAGGAGGAGGAGGAGGAGGAGGATGGTGATGTTGAACCCAATTATTACATAATGTGATTATTCAATATAAGGGTAGAAAATAATATAATTAATTATGATAGTGTTAAAAACCTCTAAATAACTATACCAGGAGCCAAATAAGCATAATCGATTGCGAGTAATCAGTTAAACTCAATGCATAATCATTTGGCATATATACGTTTTATGGTAAACATGTAAATGCAACCAGACATGCAATTCTTAACAATTGGAAAGGCTAGTTTTCCTCCACTCATGTAGACGTTATAAAACCAAGTGATATTTCCTTCCATACCTCTTCCAATTTGTAATATCTATTTGAAAAGTAAATTTCTCATTGCATAATGAAAACATCCAAACATGGCTTATTTGTTCCCCCGGGTTTGCTTCATTTCAACTGCAGGCTTTAGGCCTTCACACACACGGCGAGGGAGCCGCACCGGCGGGCGGGGCCAACCATGACCACGCCGCCCACAATGATCACGCGAGAGGGGAGGGCTTTATCACCGTGGAGATCGACACGCTCGACGTCCTCTACAAGATGGCGGTCGTGCTGTGTGCAATCTACTTCTTCTTCCTCTTCGAGTCGTTGATGAACAGTTTGTTCAGCACCAAGGCACACACGGACAGCGAAACGAGACGGTGTTCACGTTTAGTGGAGGTATTTTTTGTTGTGCCATCTAAAAATGTTAATGTTCACGAAATAAGGCCGTCCGCATCAAATAAGCTCTTCTAAGTTGGCCCCATAAATTCTCAATTGATCTTATCATTTGCATTAAAATTATTTGAAACATTTGTTTTGGTTAAACTTCACGATAATATCGATGTATATACAATAATGTATGTATATGTTGCTTTTTATTTGGGGGGGGGGGAAGAATGTAGGTAAATGAACATTTAAAAATCTGAAAATGAAATATATGCCATCTCGTAACGCAGAACGCCTTTGGACATTGGAATGAAATGTCATAATTCTAATCTAAGTTTCCATATTTATATTTTCAATGTGTAAATAAGATTTTAGATACTTATGAGCCTCATGTAGCATCACTATATGAGTAGGCCTACTGGTCACATTTATTTGACTGTTAATGTATTTTATTTGACACTTCTCCTCTACAACACTATATAGAACACTGAATAGAACCCATGCATAATTGTAATTAGTTTGGACATTTAATACCAATCTTTACTTGACTGGGCCGCTATGAAAGAATTTAATTGCTAGTTTTGGATCCCTTTCATATTCAAACGATGGCATGAGAAAAAAAACATGTAATTTGACATTATGTTTCGCATAATTTTTGTAATATGTCATTTTGAATTGTATTTGTACACCAGTTTTATTTGGGTTATGGTGGTAATTTGCTGAAATCTGTTTGTAATAAATGCATTAATGGTTATGTTTGATAAGTATATTTCGTTGGAAATAAATTAAATTGGATTTAATTTTATAATTGAAACATATCTAGAACGTAATAAAATTTTCATTATTTTGTCATAAATTTTCTTCACGTTCAGGATCCCGAGTGTGAGAAGAACTCTATATTCAACCACCAGGCTGAGCACATAATGTTAACGAGCCAGGCAGATCACCACTTACTACCGAACCTTCCAGAGCCAAGCACGCTCACGGTAAGCAAACATGTTTTAATGTCCTCATAATAATCATCTAGATACTGTATTCTTTTCACAAATAAGTAAAATTAAACAGAAATATAAATCTTATTTTATTGCGGTGACGATGTGAATAATTAATCGATGTGGGGTCAATAAAGACAGACCTGACAATAATTATCGGCGTTGGTTAACATAAAAGTTCAAGTCAGACGAGACAGATAATTAATTACTACCAAACCAGAGTCTAGCACACTCACGGTAAGTAAACATGTTTTTAAAGGGGTAGTTTAGTTTTGGTAAGTCTGAACTTTGGTAGCCAAAACCTGCACAGTAACATTATAAACTAATAGTTATAACTCCACCATGCTCGAAAGGTATACAAAATTACAAACGACTAAGTAAAAAGCCTGTTATCATTAAAAAAGAACCATTAAAACACAAGAGGGCGCTTTTTAAAAAGGCATTGGTTTCAACCATTTTTCATACAAACTTATGCATGTGTTGCTTTATTGATATAATGATTAAATAGCGAGATCATCAACAACTATTTAAAAAACGCTTTTGAAATTTTTTGAAAGAGTGCAAGCATTTTTTGATTTTTTTCTAAAAATCATCTAATTATTTGGGCCCCAAATAATTATAAGATCAGATAAACTTATTGATATTTCAGCCATTTCTGGGTCGATTTTGACCAAATAAAGTTTATTCTGCCATTAAAATTGCATGTTCTCTCAAATTCGACACTCAGTTTTTCATTACCTCACAAAAAAATTGTGATGTGCAGCGCCCTCTCTACCAAAACTAAACTACCCCTTTAAGAATTATCTAAATGATTGATTCTTTTCACAAATAAATCATTTATACAGACTAATATAAATCTTATTTCTTTGTGATGACGATGTGAATAATTAATCGATGTGGGATTAATGAAGACAGACCTGACAATACTGTCTTAATAACAAAATCTGCGTTGGTTAACACATAAGTTTAAAGCCCGGCGCAGACAGAGCCGACTCGACCCGATCCGACTGGTTTTCAGCCTGATTAACTCAGTATGCGCTGCCTCAGGACTCCGGATTGGCTAGTCAAGAGCCAGATGGGGTGTCATTCGAGGCCGAATCAACATGTTGGATCGGCTCCGACTGAGCGAATCTGAATCTAGCCTGACTGAAAACCAGTCGGATCGGGTCAAGTCGGCTCTGTCTGCGCCGAGCCTTAGACAGACCAGACGGATCTCTTTCTACATGAACTTACAAATTGAAGATTAATGACTTTTATTCAGGATGATTCATCGGACGATTTTCTTCCTTCCTTTGTGATAAAGCCGCTGAACATGAATGGCAACAACGACATGGACGACTGCAGGGGCATTGAAGGCCTGGTCGACTTCGGGAAGGAAGAAGACGAGGAAGAAGTGAAGCCCTCGTTCCTTATGAGAGGTGAGGAGAGCGATGGGGTAGCTAGGGTCAAGCTAAAAAGAGGGGGGGGGGGGGGCAAGATTTTCACCGAGAGAGGCGAGATTAGCTATAGACAATTTTAAATGCTGTCGAATACATTTTCTTCACAGTTCGCCAATTGCGAGAGGTTTGATTTTGTGTTTGTTTGTTTTATGGTTGTTTTGTGTTTTGTGTTTTGTGTTTTGTTTTGTTGTTTTATCCAATGGGTATATACTAATGATAAAATGTCCGTTTGGGGTTAAACAGTTATTTGTTAACAGGGTCGCGTGAACATAAGAAGAACACGAAAACATACAATACATCGATTATTAGTAGCTAAATAGAATTTATACGGATAACTAAGAGAGGGAATACATTGGAAATAATGACATGCAAGGTATATAGGAATAACGGGCAAAGAAGACAACAACAAAATGTATACTTATATAATTATTGATAATATAAATGCATCAAAATATAAAGAAAGAAACGTAGGTGGCGACAATAGTCAATATTGACTAATCGCCCAAAACAGCTAAATTACAACAACAACAACAACAACAACAACAACGAATGGGTACAAAGGGGGCCACAATACTACAGGATGAAGGCCCCGTTGCAGAAAGAGATGCAGTCAATTTTAAAGTCCCAATTAATTGTAAGTCAGATCATGTGACTAAATGCGCAAATATGATTGGTTGAAATGCACAAATTTTCTGACTTACAATGAATTTGTAACTTACAATCGATTGTATTTCTTTCTGCAACGGTGCCCTTAGCTGTGCAATTTGAGAAACGTCTTAACTAATACTAAATCGAAATGAAATGGAAGAAAAATGAAAGAGTTGAAATTAAATCTACTTACCAGCTGTCGTTTACAAAACGTTTACAAAGCAATATAATCATATATACTCATACGGACGAAATAGAAGATAACACACATCATTATTGATAGCTTTGATCAGCTAATAGAGGCATGCAGCCTAATGTAAGTTTTGTTATTAGAGAATAATGTTCTGTCCTAACCTAGTTCTGAATAGAGTTCACGACTGCACCTTAACTGCACATATAAAACTCTTTCTTTCTTTATGCGCTTTGAATAAAAATGATTACTAACCGTTAAAGGGATCTAGTACTAACATTGTTAAAATCCACAAAACTTAATACCTAGAACTCTAACGGTTCTCACATACCTATTTGTAATCGTTTTATCAGTAGAAAAAATGGAGCAGGTCTCAGTTTTCCGCATTTCTCTTTCGTTCTAAAGATATTCATGATTGAAGCGGTCGGATTCTAAATTCTCTATAGGGAGATTTAAAACTGTGTACAAAGTACATGCAGTGAGTTAGAAAGAAAAAACCGGCAAATACCACTTTGCGTTTTCTCTCATTACTCGGTCATATGACATTTATTCACCATGGAATGTTCACACACTTAGTGTACATATCGGATCACAAAAATACAAATGTTCTCAACCATTCATCAGATTCTGCACATGTCAACGAAGTTACTAGATCCCTTTAAATTATTATGGAATTATAATTATGAACCATATTGGGGGACAAGAATGCACAAAAAACACCGACCTATTTCTGAACCAGAGTTCATGACTTCCCCCAAACTGCACATAGACTATTTATTTATTATTATTGATTATAATCGAATTGTGGACAAAAAGTTACATAATTATGACACATTATTAGCTCCATAATACAAACGAAAAAACTGATCTCTTTCTGAGCCAGAGTTCACGACGGTCCCGGCTATATACTAACACTTATAACAATATGAGAGACAACATAAATGTCATCACTTTCTTACGCGCTTCAAATAAAAGGCTGTAAAAACAAGACAATCGGTGTAATGGTGATAATTATACATAGGCCCAGAGGTAATAGCTCTTTAAAGGGATCTAATAACATTCTGAACATCCACAAAACTTACTTATAACTATAGTTGTTCTATCATACCTTGCATGGAACAGATTTTGGTTTTTCGAATTTCCCTTCCATTAAAACAAAATATTTACAATTTAGGTGTTCGGATTTGTAGTAACCCACTGGAAAGTTATAACTGTGTACAAAGTCAGCGCAATGAGTTAGAATTTCCCGGCCATATATCATATAACATCCATTTAACGTGAATTGTTCACACATATCAGATCACAATAAATCAAGAATACACACGTTATCAACCATTCATCACGTTTTGCATATGTCAACAAAATTACTAGACCCCTTTAATTATGGGAGACTATCATCGTTTTTCTTGTGGCAAAATGTAGTAAGTAAATGTTAATTATCTTTAGATGAATACAAAAAAAAAACATTGTACTAACATTTCCTTGCGTAATATCTCTAGATTACGATTTCGAACAAGTAATCTCAACTTTCATAACTTGCAATTAATTTAGCGTTATTCATTACCCCATCCAAGTCTTCTTCGAACTTACTCTAATTTGCATTCTTGAGATGTCGTAACTAAAGTCTTTTTCAATCATGTGATACTTAACTAGGTGAAGCGTTTCTTTATTGTATTTATTTCATTTTCATATATTTTATTTTCATTAGTCTCGTGTTTTACACCGGTGTCAACTATGTTGCTAATTATTATAACTAGGCTTCTGTACTTGTTACACACACAATACTATATACTAAATAATATATAGTTCTGTTGCATTTCTTGCACACTCGGGTATAACATTGGTGCCACTTTTCTAATGACAAGTTGTGTTCTCGTTTAGCACCGGTGTAAATTACGGTGTTATCGGTTGTGAGACTGGAAATGGGCCATAGGGATTGGTGTTTATGACCAACCAACATGTTTTTCTTTATTGGTGTGTACTATCAGGTTTAACACCGGTGTCAATCATGGTGTTACTTGGTGACTCGTTACACAACACTCTAGACGGTCTAGTGATCGGTGCTGCCTTTACGGCCAATATCTTCATTGGTGTATCAACGAGCATCGCAGTGCTGTGTCACGAGATCCCACATGAATTGGGTAAATATATCTCTAGCTAATATTACGGACAATACAATTTTGTTTTTGAAGACAAACCTCACTTCGTTAGAATCTTTTATCATTTTGTTAAAGCTGATTGTGATGCCATGTCTTGATTTCAAACATTTATAACATTATAGCTCAGATGACTTATTGAAAACATACATCAATCATGTGTACAAAAGTAATGTCAAATAATTATATCATTTAGACTGCATGGCAATACAGGCATTATATAATTACTCAATCAAACCATTTACTGGATTTCCTTCAATTATCATAATTATAATAGTTGTTCATTTGTTTGTATTTGTGTGGTAACGATCCCTTTTCCACTCATATTTAGGTAATTTAGGCGTTATAATCGACAACGGTATGAGCTACGAGCGAGTAGTGTTCTGGAACTTCGCTAGCGGCTGTACATCATGTATTTATCTCTATATCCCGGGAATATAAAATCAGGACTCGGGAAAACGCACAGCAGTATCACGAAAACTTTAAGTTGGTATTAATAATTGTTCTTTCTTTCTTTATGTAGGCGATTTCGGAGTCCTGATCGACAACGGTATGAGCTACGGGCGACCATTGTTCTGGAACTTCGTAAGCGGCTTTGCAACTTTCGTCGGTCTCTTCCTATATTTAGGTATTACATGTACAGTATATTCTAATCGGGACTCGGGAAAACGCGCAGCAGTATCACGAAAAGTTAACGTCGGTGTATATCATTTTTTTTCTTTCTCTCGTTTTGTAGGCGACTTCGGAGTCCTGATCGACAACGGTATGAGCTACGGGCGACCATTGTTCTGGAACTTCGTAAGCGGCTTTGCAACTTTCGTCGGTCTCTTCCTATATTTAGGTATTACATGTACAGTATATTCTAATCGGGACTCGGGAAAACGCGCAGCAGTATCACGAAAAGTTAACGTCGGTGTATATCATTTTTTTTCTTTCTCTCGTTTTGTAGGCGACTTCGGAGTCCTGATCGACAACGGTATGAGCTACGGGCGAGCAGTGTTCTAAATCTTCGCTACCGGATGTACGGCTTTCATCGGTTTATATTAATCGGGACTCGGGAAAACGCGCAGCAGTATATCCCCGCATTTTCACTCAACCTTTAAATCGGTGTTTGTAATTTGTATTTCTTCCATTATGTAGGCGACTTCGGAGTCCTGATCGACAACGGTATGAGCTACGGGCGAGCAGTGTTTTGGAACTTTGCTAGCGGCTGTACGGCTTTCGTCGGTCTCTACCTTGGTATACTAATCGGGACTCGGGAAAACGCGCAGCAGTGGTTGTTCGCTATTACCGCGGGATTCTTCCTCTACATCTCAATGGTCGATCTGGTAAGCAGGGGAACCTCGCATACTTGTCATAGACAGGGGCCGCGGAACCACGGGGGCAGGGGGGCTGCAGCCCCCCCCCCCCCCCACTTTTTGGGCTTAAAACAAAGAAATACATAAGCATAACATAATAAAATCTATAACAATTCAAATGTGGTCAGCCCCACCACTTTCAAAACCTTTCTGCGGCCCCTGATAGAAAAATTATTAATATCATTTCGTGTGGAGACAAGCAGAGTGAAGTTTCTAATTTCATGGTTGAACCAGAGAGGTCTGGTTGAACCTTTATGTAGACCATACATACGTATGAATACATCCTCTTTGAGCAAAGACTTTAGAAATATTGTTGCATTTTTTTTTCTGTGACAGGAATTATAACATCATTTCATTCTACAAACTGTACGTGTATTTGTAATAATACAGAATGTTTTTCGATGCACACAAATAAAAACACGCAATGGTACAAAATCAATCTCATTGAATATTGTACAGTACATGACTTTGGGAATTTGGACGAAGGCCAAAGCCGTGACATTAAGTCAAACAACTATAGTCAATCTGTTAAAGTGATCCATTAACTTATTTTTCACTAAAGGTAATGTTTTAGATTTCAATCATATGCCAATTTCAGTATCAGATTCTTGAGAATGATATGTGAGAATTTCATAGAAAAACAATCAAGTTTACTGACCTAGTTAAAACATAAAAAATCACACCCCATAGGGTCAGTAGAGCCAGACGGAACAATTACTGATGGAACAAAGATTGATTTGTCTTTTTACATGATTTTATTGTTCATTTTAGGCTTACAATATGTCTGATTATTTTTATCCCGATCGTTCGCGTGAAGTATCCGAATTCTAATACTATAATATGGACGATTGGTTATCCGAATTCAAATACTCTTGACTACGGTCGGAGACCATCTATAGACGGTCTTAAATTCAATCCTAAATATATCCATGATTATGGAGACATTTAAAAAACAAAAGCCCATGTCATTCTCCTGTTACCATACGCCAAGCAACAAGGTACAATAGAAGTAGGAAAGCTCTAAGTGATTTTGGTTGAAATTGTACAAAGTTAATGCCATCTTTGTGACATCACGTATATACGATAATTGGCAAATTAATTACCGTACTTGTTTCGTTCTTGTTTCGTTCCCAGTTCGGCGGTATGTTACGGAATGATGGCGATGGCCACGGCCACTCACACGGCGTGGCCCCCGCCATGAAGCGATCCCCGGCCATCGGCAGCAGGCATAGCTGGCTACAGGAGGTAAATGTACGATAATGCTTTAAGGCCCGGTCACATATCACCGGATAGCGAAACGGATGCACGACGGAGAGTAAAATATTCAATCCCTTCGTCTCCGTTCGCATGTGTTTATTGCCCGTTCCTTGTCAGGCGATGTACGTTGCTCTATCCGGCGGAATGTTTTGTGCATGAAGCAATGGAGACGACGGATAATAAATGATGATTTCGCAAATTGTCTATTCATCGGGGATCCGTTTACGCTATCCGGTGATATGTGACCGGGCCTATAAGGGGGAAATAATCCTGCAACTAATTAATTATAGGAGTTTGTAATTCATTCAAAATCAAAGATCATTTTACCACCAACAATTAAAACTATAAAACTACATTGTAAAAACATTGAAAAAACATAATTATGTCCTTGCTTAGATTTACCCGATTGTGAACTAATTGGTTACTACAAAAATGTTATTTTCCAACAATCAACTTACTATTTTGACTTGACGTTTCGAACATCTTCGATGTTATTCCTCAGAAGTTATCATATGTCTTTGCCTAGATGGAGGATCTGCTAGATCCGAAACCTAAAACCCCATGAACCAGTCCATGTATTGAGTACACAGATGGCGGGAAAGGGAAATCAGATCATTTCCCCTCATGTTTCATATTGTTATTGATGTTAGTGCTGCTACTGTGGTCGTTTTAGAAATACTTGTATACAAAAAAAAATTACTTGTATAAAAAGTCACCGACTCTCCGCGCCCTTTTGTTCTACAACATTTCTTCAAACGTCCATTGACGTAGATTTGTGGCGTAATTATTTTGTTTAGAGGGTGACCTATTGTCTAATTCTTCCTGATGAATTCTCCAATCTCCTTAATATAAGTTGTCATCATTCTTGTTTTCGATGGTGATGATGTAACTTAAAACAAAATTGCATTTCCTCCAGAATCTCACGAACTTGTCCATGTTCTATTTCTCGTCAACAGATGGCGCTCAACGAGCAGTCGGAGCGGAAGTCTAAAATCGTCACGTTTATTTGTCAGAACATCGGTCTGCTGACTGGCTGGTCGATCATGTTCATCGTGTCTTACTATGAGGAAGAGTTGCTCCATCTCCAATTCTTCTTACAATGACGACATCGACAGCAAAACCCCAACATTATTTGATAATCGTCCAGATTTGATATTATCATTACTCGTTTTACTCTAAAGCCTGCACCGCACACAGAGCCGACTCGACCCGACCCGACTGATTTTCAGTCGGTTCAGCTCAGTATACGTTGCCTCAGGTCTGCTGGTCAACAAGAGCCAATCAGAGATCATTTGAGGCCGATTCAACATGTTGAATCGGCTATACGACTGAGCGAAACCGACTCTAGCCTGACTGAAAACCAGTCGGATCGGGTCGAGTCGGCTCTGTGTGCTGAGGGCTTGCAAGTCAAGCATAGTTTCAAATCTTGAAAATGTTGATAGTTGTTGATAGTTGGTTCAGCTCAGTACACGTTGCCTCAGGATGTCAGGTTTGCTGGTCAAGAGCCAGTCAGAGATTATTTGAGGCCGATTCAACATGTTGAATCGGCTATACGACTGAGCGAAACCGACTCTAGCCTGACTGAAAACCAGTGGGATCGGGTCGAGTCGGCTCTGTGTGCTGAGGGCTTGCAAGTCAAGCTAAGTTTCAAATCTTGAAAATGTTGATACTAGTTGTGTATAAAGCGCTTTTGGTAAATAGCTGAACATTGCAAATCACCATTGACAATCATTTTCAGGCGTTGGCGTCTGCGATACTGTCTTGAGTCGGACCGCGAAGTTGTTGCCTCCTTCGTCTTTTGTTTAAAGAACAAAGTTATGTTATTGAAAGAAATATATATTTTTGTTGGAAATGAAGACAGAGACTTATAACAACAATTGGAATGAAGTTTTGAACTACAATTTTATTGAAATAGAAAGGGAACGGTTAACATGTTATACGGATAAGGTTTGAGAAAGCGAAAGTTAAATGAGAGGATTCTGAAAAGGGAAAATGAAAAGGTTTGAAAGAACTATAATATATGTATAGGTGTATGTGTGTGGGTGTGGGTGTGTGTGTATTAAAGTATGTCGATCATAACTTTGTAAAACATTTTTGTATCGAAAGCAGTCGTACAGCAACTTGATGAGTTAAAACTTTTTTGGTTATCGGTTGTTTTTAAATATAAAAAAAAAACATTTAATGTTCATAACAGTATTTAATACTAATATATACAGTATGTTTGTTATTTGGTTCTTGGACAGCACAATCTAAAAGGATGCGACCTTCGTGCACGTTAACATCGACAAATATCATAGTTTGTGTTGTTGTTGTTGTTGTTTATAATGGACCTCGCATCCAAACCGGCCCACGTGTATCATTTTTTTTCTTAGTTTTGTTTATTATAAATGTGTTTATTAGCAGTAAGTGAAATACAAAATAGGAAAAAAAAGGTAAACGGGTTATGCAGTCTTTTACATTAGACCAATCTCGAAATTGTATGACTATATACCGCTCGCTAAAAATTCATCATGCAAGCCAATCATGCAAAAGCTTTATGCGAGATGGAACATATTTACAAGAAGACATAATATCTAGTTCATGTTTTAAATATCGGTTTCGTTATCGCTTTTTTTCAAATGTTAGATTTAATCCAGCCAAATAAACAGGAATTATTAAGTAAAATATCACTTAAAATAAGGATCAATCATGTCCACGTTGATTATCATTCTAATGAATGTATTACAGTGTAAGGAAATTGGAAGTATTATCGGATTACAGATATAATGTCAACCGTCCACCCATGCACTTGATCCTGATGATTTTGTTTGTCTTTTACTACCAGAATGTTTGTGCGTTTCGGTGATAAAGAACATAATTCAAGAGACTGGTATAGAGAAAGAGTTCTTTTGGGAACCCATACCCTCTTTGGACTAAATAATAAATGAACACAAATAAATAAATAAATACAAAATACATGAATCAATTCATTAGTTAATAAATACATAAATATATTTATATAATATTCATAACAGTGCGTACCCCCAACGGGTAAGCCCAGGTCTTGCCATACCGCTGATTTCTCTTTCATACGGGGGGGGGGGGGGGGGGCAATGCCCCTTTGTCGGCCGTGTACACCGCTGGTCTTGTCAAGTTGTCAGTGTGTGCGATTACACCATTTGGACGTAGACACGATGAGTTTTAAGTTTGACAAAGCGTATTATTACTCCTTATATGAGTATGGTGTTTTATTTAATAGTATTGTTTAGATGCGAGAAATAGAAATGACAATGACGATTTAATTTTATATTGACTTCTAAAAATGTGTTTAATGTATAAAATTCACCAGTCGGACAGTGTTCCATGTGGTCAAACTTTAGTAAGATATTATGTCAAACATTATTATATCAAATTGAACATTCATGTTGGGTTTATACATGTAGTTGGTATTATGCCACATTATGTATGAATTTCGTATTTGAATCGTTCATAGTGACAAATTGTGTGCGAATATGTGTTTGTGTGTTTTGTGTGCGTGTGTGTGCGTGTGTGTGTGTGTATGTGCGTGTGTATGCGTGTTACTCAAGTTATTTCGTCCCTTTCTCCTTTCTCACTAATCGTTTATAGTGAGAAGTACTGTGAGACTTGTTTTTTATGCGTGCATGTGCGTGTGTGTGCGTGAATGTGCGTGTGTGCGTGTTTACTCAAGTTCAATACGTGCCTCTTTGACTGTGTATGAGATAAAAAATTAAATCATATTAATGCTGCTTCTTTGTATTTTTAGGCATTAAATGTGATTGATTGTACGAAATTATGTTTCATTAAACTGTAATTGTAGAGTAATTGTGTATAATGGTTCTTACTTTGAATATAATTGAAGTTGAATGATTGTACATTTACTGCAATTTGTACAAATTCTATAAAGGTATATATTTTTTATAAATCATTTGCTGCATACGATCATCTGTGTATTAAATGAATGGCAAATATAAGTACAAATGATACATTTTTATTGTAGATGTGTCTACTTTATTATGTCGGTTCTGCAATTTTTTTTTACACGAAACTGTAATTATAGAGTGAAATCATCATCATCATTTCTACTCTGGCCAGACTAGTTCGCTTCTACCTTTATTTTATTTATTATAGTCCATATTATGCATCCTATACTTGTTCAAAGGTGACAAGTATAAAGAAAATATATACCTAATCACCGAGATATTTTAGTTTCTTTCATTTCTAGGTTAAATTGTTTTGTGTGTGAAACTCTCTTACACAGTTTTACTGATTTTCATTTTACGAAACATAGGTGATGAAACATAAAATGACAGCAAAATAGTTACATTTTACATTCGTGGTTTAAAAAGATGTACATGATTGTTATGGGCCGGTAATTTTCACAAATTATTTGTATTTTATTGAAATTACTATGATGTGAATGTTTGTTTTACATTGATTTGAACTGTATATCATTGCTGTTATTTGTAATATATTATATACCTATGTATAAGTGGATTCTTATTGGATTCATGATCGTTCAGAAATTGCACCTCCCATCCTCATACGTGAGTACGATTTTGCATTATGCAATTTACTGAATTCTGAATATGATTCTTATAATCAAAAGAAAATTATGAGCATTATATTCTGTAAGATCTCAATAAAGTTTTTGAAATATAAATACAAAATATCTCTTAAAGAATCATTCTTTATACCAACAATTACGTAACTAACAATGAAAAGCACTGGGTTAATTCATATTTCGGATAGATCTCTTCCCTTTCTGTTTGTTTTCTTTTTTGTTTATTCTCTATATAATGCCCGGCGCAGACAGAGCCGACTCGACTGGTTGTCATTCCGATCGGCTCAGTTTTCAGTGCCTCGCGACACACATTTTGCCAGTCGAGAGACAGTCGGATGCCAGTTGGGGCCGATTCAACACGATAAATCTGCTCCGACCGACCGGGCCCAACTCTAGCCTGATTAAAACCAGTCGGATCGGGTCGAGTCGGCTCTGTCTGCGCCGGGCTTAAGGGAAACGAAACCCTAGCGTTTTCGCCAACTGTTACTGATGAGTGTATAATTCCTGTCGCTTGTAGTCGTATATTTCATCTTGGGTAGGTGGGTATCACTAAAACTTGAAATGAACAATGATGTATAAACAACTATCAAATGTTTTGACTGACCACTGGAGGCTGCCATGTTTACAACGGTACCGCATGAAACGTCATCTGAGCGTGCACTATTAATTGCACATTATGTAAACCGCTGTTGTTGGATCTGCTGCTATGTCAGTGGTAACGTAAACCCGCTTTTGTTGATGCAAGGTCAGATGTCGTTTCATATGGTGCAGTTGGAAAACATGGCAGCCTCCAGTGGTCAGTCAAAACAATTGATAGTGGTTTCATATACATTGATTATTTCCATTATAAGTGATTCCAAAGAGGCGGGGAATTATGCACATATCAGTAACAGTTAGCGAAAATGGTAGCGTTTGGCCCCCCTTTAAGTGATGAAGTATCGAATGGTACCTTTCTATGGAGAGTATACAATTTTCTTATTAATGTTATGAGAGTCGTTATCTCACAAATTCGGGAGAGAGAATACAAATCAGACGCTCATCTGGTGTTCATCGTGTGTTGCAGATTGGGCATGTTAAAGCCTCTGTGTCGTGTCAATTCAAAGGCGTTTTCCAAAGAGCTCGCAGAAAAGCGCCTTGTTTTACGCACACCGCGCGGACTGTATGCTTACATACACTATACATAATTTAGCGTGGGTCATTCACGCTCACGAACGATTCCGATTTAATAGTTCAGATTATGAACGATTTTAGTTCTCTGAATGCATCAAATCGGCGAATCACGCAACCCCACGAAAGGATTACGTCTGTGCGTCGGCATTGTACATGATTGTGTTGTGTTCAAATGTGGGCGCGCGGTGAGAGGAGGAATAAGATAACACGAACCACGTCAAGACAGTTATTAAACTAGATTCCGCTTGGTTCTGAAGATAGAAATCACATAATAAATAAAAGACATGGCGCTGCCATGTGTATAATGCTGTGCGCTTTCCGGAAATTTGACGACGCAGATCACTTTAAAGGCGCTACGTAGGCACGTCAGGGGATGATTTTCAAAGAACCCCTTAAATGGAGACGCCATACTGAAAAAAAAACATGCCGCTTAATCTGTAACTTGCGCCCACGTACGATTCTAGCTGATTCTAAAGACACGGCGCTGATTGACCTGTCCTTAAATATCCTACTTATTTTGTATGACACATTCACTTTAATTATAGCATTGATTATCAAGTGAGATTTTTTATTGTGAGCTAATAACCCATTCTCTTCCACTAAAGCGTTCATTATCATGAACACCGCTTCAAAGCGAAGAGCGCATCGTCATTAACACGATTAGTATACGGTAGTTCAAGCGGTCACGCAGGACATGATGGGTAATTAAACCATTTGTTACCAAATCATACAAATGTGCATAGAGTCGATGCACTATCGTTACAAAATGGGTTAAACAAGTATGCAAAAAGCATTACAAGCCGGCTCCATTCATATTAATTCCTCGCAGAGAGATCCGATCGCGTGTAAAGCCAATAATTGATCGCATCATTGCCGGTCTAATATTAATGGGTCAAGTATAAACTCATATGTACGCGGAATAGTTCGTTACTCGAACAACTCGTTACAACGGCAAAGACAATTCAAACATAAAACGCATACGTAAACAAGTGATGTAACCGGAAGGGCACGAATACCCCGACCCCACTCCACCACTCCAGCTTACCATCTTCGTGCTTGTATCAAATTCGATCTAATTTGGGCTAACTTCACCACTCAAATCATTAGCGGTATATACTCCAATTTCGCCCAATAAGTCGACGCGTTATAAATATAATACTTTAACGCATGAAGCAAGGATATTTTAGGAAATAGTACAACAGTAGTATACAAGGTCGCTGGATCTCTTCTCACCTCCCTCGATAAACCATTAATGACAGATAATGAGCGCCGTCCATCATATTGATGGGCACGTACGTATTGTCGCATTATTTTTCCCGCGTAAAACACCCCCGTCTCCCGCGCAAAACCCTTTTTGTCCACCACTATACGTCTATAGGATTCAACCACGACGTTTCGGTCATCATCAATGGGCTCGCTTTCAGCTCCATGCCTCTATCTTTTGCTTGGGGAGAAAATAATAACCCATTTACGGCTTTCAGGTAAACCCCAGCGCACCCATAGAAACAAAGGCTTTGATTTAAATGATAACCGATTTATGATCTCTCTCTGATAGCGTGAGTCGGGGAGAAAGAAAACAAAATATTCCACAGGAAGAAGTGGAAAGAGAGAAAATAAAGTCGCGAAATAAATGATAAAAATAAGGAAAGATAAATTATATTCCAATAACAGAGGACTCCATACAATTCACGTGATCATAATTGGACGGTCGGTGGGACCTCTTACTAAAAAAAAAAAATGAAAAAATAAATATTTACATTATGTTATTGTAATCCATCTGAAAATAATATGACAGACAAAAAGCAAACGATTGATAAAACGTTGAAACACGAGTCAAATTAATGTGCACATTATGTATAATACCGGGCTTACAGCCATACATTTATAAACACTGAGTAAAAGTCGCCAGAATATTGTACATGAACGATACTCGTGATGCAAGCCAATGACTATAAAAACATAAACGCTTTAAAGATCGGCGTTCAGTCGAACGCATGTTTATCCAGTCGCACTTATTATCATATTACACGCTGTTTGTCGCACAAAATTGTGTTTTCATTTTACACAGCGAAAGACATCTGATTGCATCAACCATTTGATTCGATTTTTAGATTGAGAAGACTAATGAAAAAAATGATGGTGTTTTAATTCAAGATTTAATGTGTATAAATCATCGGTTTCCATCTTCGAAAATTGAAATGAACGGAAACGAAATATTACAAGTGAGAGTAAAAATGAGAGACGAAATGATATTAAGAGGAGTATTTAGGTTGCGTAAGGACGGTCGCGCAGCGTGATCGGACTCATCCAAATTATGGGGGGGGGGGGGGGGGGGGGGGGGTACTCCATATGTATTTCTTTATATCTTCCACAGATTTTTCCCCGTATGCTGTGTATGTTTGTTTTCAATTATTGGGGTGGGGGCACACGCCCCCCCCCCCCCCCCCCCCCATGCCTTCTGAAGCAGGGGCCGCGGAACCGGGGGGCTGTGGGGGCTGCAGCCCCCCACTTTTTTGGCTGAAAACAATACAATACATAGGCTAAGCATAAAATAACAACTATTATAACAATTAAAATGTGGTCAGCCCCCCCCCCCCCCCCTCACTTTCAAAACCTTTCCGCGGCACCTGTGAAGCTATACGCTACTACGTAAGAACAAAGTTGAAAGAGCGGAAATTGTTATTTTGCAAGTATTCATTCTCCAAAATTAAAAAGACATCAAGTACAAAGAATGGGGGAAAATTTCTCTACTAAATTAACTGAAAAGTAATTAAAAATGATATTGCACGCATCGCCCATTCAGAACTGTCTGGCGCAGATTATTATAGCTGATCTTGCATCACTGATGTGCATGGGGTTGATGCAAAGAAAGAATAAAATGTGCTTTCCTTCATCCTGCCGGAAAGTACACACTCATCCACAGTGTGAACACACTGTGTTTCACAGTGTGAACCACAATGTTAAATTCGAGCGTTTTCACAGTTTGAAAACCAACTCACACTGTGAACACACTGGGAGGGTACTATCGCCACAGTGTGAAATTGCCTGCGTTCACATTGTGTAAAAAGGTGCGTCCACACTGTGTATCTCAGAAACTTCACAGTGAGAGTTGGCTTTCACACTGTGAAAACGCTCGAATTTAACATTGTGTGCTCCACACTGTGAACACAGTGTGTTCACACTGTGGATGAGTGTGTTCACACTGTGGATGAGTGTGTTCACACTGTGGATGAGTGTGTTCTTTCCGGCAGGGCGTGCCCCCAATAATCTGACAAAAGCAATACAAAACGTAAGGGGACCATTACAAAATGAAAACATAAAGAAAGACATAAGGAGTGTCCCTCCCCCCATCACTCCGACCACGCTACGTCACTTTCTCTCTATATAGCTATGCAATGCACGAACTGTGACAACTTGCATCATGACACGATTTTGTCAGAAATAAACGACTTTTCTTTCTTTTTTCTTTTAAATTTGACTTCATATACGTGCAACCCCTGGCACCCCATCTTTGTGGAGCATGTCTGTGGAGCCACACGCAGTCTTAGTGGAACAGCCGTCAGAACAGAAACTAATTTTGTCTGTCTAGACAATATGGACTATTAGACATTTCCGCTATTTTCCTCTAGAATATATCTATAATTTATTGACTATTTCAAACACGAGGAAACTGACCAGAAACATATCATATTTGCAATGAAAATGAGCAAAGAAAGTAGGGTTTCCGTGGGATTCGCACCCGAAACCTCCGGATTGCTCATTTGGTTTCGCCCGGTCTAGCAACCCGGAGGTCTCGGGTTCGAATCCCGCGAAAGCCCCATTTTCTTTGATCATGTTCATTTATATTGTTTGATTCAGATGAACATCATTATATATCGGAAATAATATCGCTAGTGATATTCGTTTGTCTCGCAATGTATGGTCAAACTAGGAATCTAAAAGATCATGACGTTTCGTATGCCGCTGCAATACTTTGTCAAATGATATAATCTAATGTAGACAATCGGTTTTTATGCTCTACCATGGCTCCAAAACCCACAATCTCGCATAAGCGAGTACGTTGCTGATAGGTCAACAACGCACCGCGTCTATTGGCCGGTGCACACGGGCACTCAACCAATCAACGGAACACTGATGCGGCCCGCCTGACGAACCAGCGTACGATACGTCGCCATGACACTACCCCGACCATTATATTAACCAACCATTATGAACGGTCCTCCTGGTATCACAATACATATCACATGCAATACAATTGTGATAGATTTAAGAATGTTGGGCAACACTTTCATGATATATTATATTAAGAAGAGAGAGTCAAATCATTGTAGCGAAATAATGATGGAGGTATATATTAAGAAGGGAAAGTTATATTAAAAATATTTAAAAAAAACCGTAATTATCATGATGATGTAACTCTAAAGAAAATAACACGAGTATCGCGTTATACATCGTCAGATGTACATGTATATTATAATTGTCTAATCTTCTAAACGTGAATAAGAATATTAGCTTTTTTGTAAAATGAGAGTCAATACAGGGCCTAACTTTTTCTATCCTAGCAGAATCTTCTTCAGAGGCTAAGTGATTGATTGATGGTCACTTAGCCTCTGAAGAAGATTCTGCTAGGATCATAAATTTAGGCACTATATACTGACTCTATTTTTTGTTAATAATACAATTGATAACAGGGAAGAAGCCAATGAAACTGATTTCATGTTCATGTTGGTTATGACACATGGAAATAACTCAATTTGAAGGGATTACAATATGAGACAGTGAAAACAAATTGGAAACTAGATTGACAGATCTAGACGTTTGCAAAAAAACAATATATCCATTATTGAAAGCCATTCTTATTCTCCTGGTTTGTGTGGGAAATTGCAGATTCTATTATAATTCTATTAGAGTTGTAATAATCATAAAACTGTAGGAGGTGAAGGTTCCACTTTATAAATTCCGTTATCTCTGGAACATTTCATCTGTCACTAATGTAAATGCATTACTTTCAGTGCATGTGTACTGTAAATATAGGATTTAATTAATTGATATGTTCTGATATTTTGCACACCAAAACAAATGATTGAATTCAAACAAACAATTTCTAAAAACAACAGTTAATACAATTAAATAAGAATTAAAAAAAAAAAATATATGATTGGTGGATATACAAAACAAGAAAACATGACTGTTATTCGTGTTTTTCTTTCTCATGTGGTACTTCTCTCAATATAATGTATTATTCTCAAATGTTCAGTAAAGAAGTTCAAAACCACTTCGTATGACATTTCGCGGTCCCAAGATTTGTTAATAAAACAAAACCAGTAACACAGTAAACATGGTAAATACAGACAATCAGGTCATGATAATCGTAGTAGCTTCTGAGACTTCGGGGTGTTTCACCAAGATTCTTAGTTGAACTTAACTCTAACCAGGGCCCCGTTGCAGAAAGAGATACAATCGATTGTAAGTTACGATTGATCGTAAGTCAGAAAATTTACGCGTTTCAACCAATCAGATTTGCGCATCTAGAACACGTGATCTGACTTACGATTAATTGCAACTTACAATCGATTGTATTTCTTTCTGCAACGGGGCCCTGGTCTTAAAATTATGGAAAGCCATTTATTGCTACGTATACAATGTAAGCATTATTTTTTAAGCAAACACCAAAATTGGGTTTAAAAGCATAATCTGTGTCTATTGTCAAGGATATGTTATATTCTTGATGAAAAATTCATTAAAACGTATCAAATAAGGGAATGTTTGCTCTTGAAAATGTTTTCATCCCAATGATACAAAATGTCTTTCCATAACTTAAGGTCCAACCTAAATTTAAGTTCAACTTAAAATCTTTGTGAAACACCCCCGGTATACAGTATTACATACAGTCATTTGCTTTGGTGTAGACAAGGGTGTGCGTTTAAAGACACGAACCGAAGTGATGGCAAGAGGTAGCTGGCCGATGCGACGGGCAATGACTCTTTACTCTACTTCTTATGTAACTCATCACTCATGATAGACCCTCCTGTGAATTAAATTCCGACATGGTCGTGAATTTGATCTAATTGGAGGGAAAAAACGGGAAATGTGT
This sequence comes from Echinarachnius parma, assembly GCA_037951105.1. Classification (NCBI taxonomy): domain Eukaryota; kingdom Metazoa; phylum Echinodermata; class Echinoidea; order Clypeasteroida; family Echinarachniidae; genus Echinarachnius; species Echinarachnius parma. Next base: position 52,916 of record JBAMJV010001555.1, on the reverse strand, counting down.
TTTTTTTTTCCAGTACACACATACCTAGAATTAGACGTGAATACAATGAAGAAAATACCGCTTCTAGAGTATAGAATGAAGGGTTTTAAGTAGACGAAGGAGAAAGAACTATGCAGTATACAAGTATATAAGTACAACACTATACAAGTATAGCAATTAACATGAGTATCAACAAGTACAGTAATTGATAGGAGTATCAATAAGTATGCTCTTTAAAATAGCACACGGGCTACATTCGTTTATCGAAAACCACCAAACTTGTATCATTTTGATATTATCTAGGAGCCGTGCAATTTATTTATTCTCAATCCAGCATTTTCCGGTGTTATTTGGAAGGGTTTCACATAAACTGTACTGTATAATAGCAGCATAATTATGTTGTTCTTGATGGCGCAGGTGTGAATTCTATATAAGAAAATAATTATAATTTATTTACTGGTACATAAAAACAAAAATAAGTAAGGTAAAGTAATAACTTTAATAATAAAAAAATAACGAACTAAAAACTATTTATTAGTATTATTTCGATACTTATTATATCTTGTTCATTCTGATATTGCATAAACATGTAAATGTATTCTTTGTCGACCTATTTTACTGCAGTTTGCTGATTGAAAGAGACAAAATCCTCTGATTTGAATTGCAAATGGGTTTGAATCAAGTTTAACCAATGCACCTCATGCGTTTTCCCCGTTATCACTAATTGACGTCCAAACGCATAGACTACGTGTCGTATATGGACTAGCAACGAATGTATATAAAGGCCAATGCAACTCTAGAATAGAGTTTATCCTACTTTATACATCGTAATATGCTTGTTTATTTCGCATAACATTACCCCGACTCAGATTTCTGCTTTGGAAGAAATATGTGAAAACACTTTCGGGTACACCACTATTCACGCGAACGCTGGAGGCCGCCATTGTTAGGTCTGTGCGGACTTATAGCATGTGATCAAACAATGATGCATTCCTGCACTTAACTACCATTGTTTGAATACTCGTAGACGCTTTGATGAGTCTGCAAATCAGTGAAAAGATTTTCTTGTTGTGAGACGATCTTTTTGTTCTGCCATCCGCACAGTCGTCAGAATTTGCGAAGCATGTCGGGTAATTACACGAACATGGCCGCTCCCATCATCTTTTGCCACCGTAACAATTAGTAAAATTTGGGTATGTTCACAGAAGGATTTCATGGGATCCAGTAGGCCAAGATTGCCAGGTCATGTAACAAATTAAATGTCTGTTCACCCTCTAAATGATAATAGTAGCCGGAAGCCATAGTTTCATTGTCCTTTAAGTGTTTAAGAGAGTGATTAATCGAGTACGCGAGATTTAGATTTAAAATCTCGTCGGTCACGTCATAACCTGGAGGGATAGAATCAAACTTGTTCGTGTTTCACTTACTTTAGTTAACAGCTCGTCGTCAACAACATTTTGATACTGATTTAAAGGGAAACATCACCACCAGAATTACCATCTAATAATTGAAACCGATTGCCTCTAGAAGTCCATTTCATTTACAATGAAAGGTACGTACCACCACCCAAAAATAATATTCTTGTAAATGAAAGGTTACATCTTTAGTAGTCCATTCCATCAACAAGTTCAGATAAGTAGAAGAAGAACAAATATAATTGGAAAACGCATCACTATTCTAAACCATGCGTTCATGGGTCTGCATGTACGAAGACTACCTTTGTCCAGAGCGAACGAATCGTCCGAGATTCTATTGTCTCAACACTTACGCGTAAATAGCATTGGCGCACTCACAAATGTTTGGCGCGTACGGAACCATGAAATAATAGTGGTTCCGTAAGTAACCGTAAGTAATTAATTGCATTGTTTATGAATTACACAACCCTTTGCAAAATTTGGGGGTATATTTGATATAAAAAAACGGTACCAAAACATATAAGTATGTGTTGTTCTTTGCCCAGTGGTCCCCTTTAAAGTTAGAATTGTGTTATCCGAAATGAAAGCAAATTACCAAGGATATGTCAACTCTAATGTAAAGGAACTCAAAAGTGGTAAATTTCCCAGGATAGTAAATCTAGTTGGTTTCTGCAGTTCCATGATTGATAATTGTAATTAAAGCCAAATAACAGTATTAGGAAAGTTACCAAAAACATATATATATATTGGCCAACTAATTGATCAATATTGTTGAAATAGTATTTTTTAAAAGCCTGTGTGGTAAAATCCGAACCTTAGGATAGTTGAATGCAGAAATACCGGTTGAAACTTCAATGCACACCGCCAGCACGCTACATAGATTGTACCTACATTCACCACCCGTTCGGACCTCTCTCCTCAATAATGGTCGACAAGCCCGCATGCCGTGCACACGTGCACTTGCATAGCTTTTGCATGCATCGTATATGCGGTTGAATTGAATCTCCGGTAAAAGCGTTTTTATTGCTCAAATATAGTCAATTTCAAAGCAGTTTTAGGTCCGACTCTTTACATTAACAGACAAGTTTTGATATATTCTATCACATGGTGATGAAAGCATATTTTTCATTGTGTGTGTGCGGGGTGTTCCCGATACTGACTGTTATTTGGCTTTTATACGGATTTTCAAATACTTGTGAAAACATATTGATGGTGCTGGTCTCGTATAATATAAGTATTCATGACAAGTAGAACATTGTACACCTGACACCTGTTTGAAAATGCAATGTAATCGTTAACTGTAATACACAAAATGAGCAAGACCGTGTTTCCACGTTTTTTCTCCACCCATTCAAGTTTAAGGTTATAGTTTAGATAAACAACATAACAAATATTCAAAACAAAATGTTTGATGGAAGTATGGCCGGATAATAAAGCAACCGGGAAAAGATTGATACGAATCATACATTACATACCTTGGTATCTAAGCCGAGTCAATGCATTATTGGACTTGGGATTACTATGTTCTAACTCTATGGGGATTCTAGTATCTAGATTAAAACGGTTAAATGTAAGATATGGATGTTTGGTTTTCCCTTGGGTGCGAAAACATGATCCTTACTCCCTCGCAATTCAATTGACAAAATGCAAATGGCGCCACCGGGACCACGTGACCGTACATGAATGCGCAATGTATCGCACGTGCGGTAATGCGCCCCTTGGGCACGAATGAACACACGCTCCTTGCGTCAATGTAGAGGTTTCATGTTCGATGGTGGGTGGAAGAAGACGGGAGTGGTTGTGCGTGTGGGTGTGTACGTGTGTGTGCGCAGGTGCATGTTTGTGGGTACACGTATGATAGTAGATAGTGATTAAAGGGGTAGTACAGTTTTGGTAAGGCTGAACTTTAGTAACCAAACCTGGACAGTAACATTATAAACTAATAGTAATAACTCCACCATGCTCGAAAGGTATACAAAATTACAAACGACTAAGTAAAAAGCCCGTTATCATTAAAAAAGAGCCATTAAAACACAAGAGGGCGCTTTCTAAAAAGGCATTGGTTTCAACCATTTTTCCTACAAAATTATGCATGTGATGTTTTATTGAAATAATGATTAAATAGAGAGATCATCAACAACTATTTAAAAAACGCTTTTGAAAACTTTTGAAAAAGTGCAAGCATTTTTTTAATTTTTTGAAAAAATCATTTAATTATTTGGGCCCCAAATAATTATAAGATCAGATATATTTATTGATATTTCAGCCGTTTCTGGGTCGATTTTGACCAAATAAAGTTTACTCTGCCATTAAAATTGCATGTTCTCTTAAATTCGACACTCAGTTTTTCATTACCTCACAAACAAATTGTGATGTGCAGCGTCCTCTCTACCAAAACTGAACCACCCCTTTAACCATGTTTGTATGTATGACCGGATGCCTGTTCATATAAGAAAAGGGTGTGTGTGTGTGTGTGTGTGTGTGTGTGTGCGTGCGTGCGTGCGTGCGTGCGTGCGTGCGTGCGTGCGTGCGTGCGTGCGTGCGTGCGTGTGTGTGTGTGTGTGTGTGTGTGTGTGTGTGTGTGTTTGTGTGTGTGTGTTTGTTTGTGTACATGTGTGTGTGTATGTGTGTGTGTGTGTGTGTGTGTGTGTGTGTGTGTGTTTATACGTATGTATGACTTGTGTGTGTGTGTATTTTAGTGATATAGTAATTTATGAAGCCTACATGGGAGCAAGTGTTTGTGTAGTTTATGTTTGTGTATGCGTGTGTGTACATGCCTAACGTGTGTTCGTGGTTGTATTTAAACGATCGTGTATATGTTGTGCTAACGAATATGCGTGTGTGAACGTGCGTGAACATGTGTGTGCGCATATGTGTGTTTGGTGTTTATGTACTATGTAAGGGTACATTAACCTAGATGATAACTTATCCCTATAATCAGTCATGATCCTATTTCTAACAAGCTGGAGACACCATATAATGTAGCGTACACGTATTTATTTACACTTTTACACCTTTATAAGTTACACTCATATTTTGATATAATACGTATCCATCTACAGATCTCTACCCTTCAATTCCTTTTGTTTGTTTTTCGATACTACTTAAAAATCTGGGACGATATATTTAGAGCGATCCGTGCAATTAGATATGCGAATCGTTTTCAAGTATGTGATCGAAACGTGTTTGCCAGGCGAGCTGTAGAATTAGATGTCGACATTATGAGAGATGGTATTGGTCATGGTATTACAATGCTGTACTTACTGTAGCAATATCGAAATATGGAACGTATTAGAGCACTTGACAACTTGCGTTCTATCAAGAAAAGGGTATCTCGAAAGTACTACACTGGCGTTTTGTAGGAAAATCGAAATATGGAACATATTGCTTGCCAACTTGCGTTCTAACAAGAAAATGGTATACATCTCGAAAGTACTACACTGGCGTTTTGTAGGAGAATCGAAATATGGAACATATTACTTGGCAACTTGTGTTCTTACAAGAAAAGGGTATCCCGAAAGAACTACGATGCGGTTTTGCAGGAAAATCGAAATATAGAACGGATTAAAGCACTTGACAACTTGAATTCTAACAAGACAAGGATGTGAAATCTACAACCAGCCATTGTCGCTCAAGATCGATACCAATATGTTTTTATTTAAATTTTACTGATTAATTCGGATAAAACTGCATACTAAACAAAACAAACACATACACCTAAAATACCTACCAATTAAATTGGGTACATCAGTCATACGAATTATTCCCATCAAGGACGAGAGCTATTTTGAGGCAAAATTTATCATTGTTTTCCTCTACAAATTGGCAACTCTTAATTTTTTTTCTTCCTTTTAATGACATAAAAATAGGTGGAAAATATTAAGTAATTACAATTTTAAGACAAATATGAAGTGATTTTGCCGCAAAGTTGCCAATTTGAAGGCCGAAATCGGTTTTTAAAATATCACAATGTGTTGCCAACTTAAGGACTTTCCTAAATTATAGCGATCTATTACGCAATAATAAAAATCATTACAAAATTACTAAAGCAGGTATATAGAGTAACAAAATAGGGCTCTAAAAATAGTGCAATTTATGCTCTTTCTCCTTGTATACATCATAAAACTTGTTATTTTCTTGCTGAAGTGTAGGACTACCAACCCACAAATACATTATGTGGGACTCCGCCATTGATGGGATTAAGATAGCTGCCACAGATTCATCCATGATATCGAAATTCCAACAAATTATATTCAAAGTAGCGCGATGCAAATTGGTGTCCTGAGAATGACCAAGTACAGTAACGCTGTTGGTAGCATCGGGCAATGGCATTGAGTGGGAAGATGTACTGATCTGCCACAGGCACACAACAGACCGATTCATCACTAATTGGGAAAAGTACCCGATCTCCATACCATGAATTAATACTAGTATATTAGTATTCTTACTTGGTTTTATTTGACTTATTTCAACGAACTTGGAAACACGTTTTAACTATCAAGTATTCTTAATTTTGTTTGACTTATTCTAAAGAACTAGAAAAAACAGGTTAACTATATATCGCACTTTCTTATCTGGTTTGACTTATTCCAAAGAACTTGGAAATACAGATTTATAACTATCACGTTTTCTTATTTGGTTTGACTTATTTCAAAGAACTTGGAAAATAATTTACTCGAGGGAATACAATAATCTGCACTTAAAAAAGAACACGCCAGGTGTTGTATATCTTATAGCTAAAGGGTCATCCCAGGTGGGCGCAAATATAAGGACGACTATAAGGCTCCCAACGAGAGGGCAAGGTGAGCGAAATAAGGAAGATGATATAATTATTGCCTCACTGGGACATGCGATTGGGAGCAAGAATTCTCTTTAGGAGGTGGTGGGTGGGTGGGGGGGGGGGGGGGGTGGGGGAGGGGGGTGGGGGAGGGGGGTCAGCTGCCCACTTATCCTTTACCCCTTATATTACTGACCACAAGTAAAGTCAATATTAACCAACCGTTCAAATTGTTAGCGCAAATAAGATACAAGAATCATACCAGTGCATGGTGAACTATAATAATTGAGTATAGCACATTTTTGTTTTGTTCAGTTCTCTATCATTCTTCCTAAATAAGTAAATAAGTACCTAATAGGTAATAAGTAATAGTATAACTATACAAACTGCATGAAACAAGCTGGAGAGGAATTGAGTGAGTGTATTACCACATCCACCATTATTATTTCTCAAAATAGTGCGGAAAACTAATGTGGACATGCACATATTGACTAATGTGGACATGCACATCTTGACTAATGTGGACATGCACATCTTGTCAGTGGCGCACAAGATATGGAGCATCTTTTAAGGGAAAGGTTATGTCCAAAGCTGAAATACCCAATGGCCACGCACCCCTATCTGGGCCCTATCTACCATGATCCACCAACCGACTCTCCGGGGGCATCTCGACCACTTTGCACTTACAGGTCGTGAGGCATATTAAAATCGCTCCCCAATAAACATAATCATTAGAGTCGATATATACATTTAGCGTAAATGCAAGGTCTTGGTAAGAGAGCGGTGGTGGATCCCGATATTTAGATTTTAAAAAGAGGGACAGCGCTTTGAGTGACACGTAAAATTAACACTATTCAAATTATGCAACAACGAAACATTTTGGGAACAAAAATAAAATGTAATGAATACATAAATAAACAATATTTTGAGAGATAAATAGACAAGTTCATTAATAAAGAAATAAAAACTTATATAATAAATAGATGATAAATGATAAAAAGAATAGTGAACAACTTGTAAGGAGAAAATCACACTCCGTCAAAATATGTTGGCACATAAGGCGGCGCCTATCTCCGTTTCATTAGCCCTAGGCCACACGTCTACTAAATGTAGCGAAAGTTACAGAAGGGGGCCAGTCCTCTGGTAACTCGTGTGATTAACTTTCCCTTCTCCATTCTATAAATTCCGAGTGTCTGACTAGAAGGCAGAAGGTACCATTTTTAAAGTCTTTGGTATAACCCGGTCTGGGTTTGAACCCGGGACCTCCCGTGCATGAGGCGGACACTCTAACCGCTAAGCCACCATGCGTGTTTATAAGCCCGGTCCATATCACCGGATAGCGTAAACGGATGCCCGACGGAGAGTAACATTTTCAATCCGGTCTTCTCCGTTCGTATGCGTTACGTGTCCGTTCATTGTCAGGCGATGTACTTTGTTCTATCCGGCGGAATGTTTTGTGCATGAAGCAATGGAGACGACTTTCCCCAGCGGATAATTTGATTTTTCAAATTTGCTATTCGTCGGGCGTCCATTTACGCTATCCGGTGATATGTGACCGGACCTTTAGAAGTAATGTTTCCTATTGCATGGTTCACATTGTAATGTGTATGCCAACGATTTGTATAGGGGGTGATGATTGTCAATTAAACCATTTAAACCATAATTAATAATATTATATTCACTTTTGACAGTTAACTTATGTTTAACATTTCATTAGTATCGCATACTTCAAGAATATTGACTGGCCTTGAGAGCGACACGGCAAATATTGCCTGAACTAGATTCATATTGCCCGAGTCGAAGACGAGGGCAATATGGATCTAGCCAGTAATATTTGCTTTATTTCGCTCTGTTTCCTTTCAGCTTATAAACGCTTATAATAATTTGCTTCATTGCTTTATAGAGAAGTTAGCCTTTTTCATTTCTGAGAAGTGGAAAACGATCGGAGAATGTATTTTCATGGACACAAACGGTTGCTATAGTCCCCAAAACATATTGCTATTAGAAATGAAGAACTAAATATACGATTATTACCTTGCACATGAGCGTATTGTACAGTATAGTGACGACCAAATGTGCAATGCTAGTACAGTTTCCAGCGACAAATTCATCAAAGAGAGACTCACATTCGATGACTTATAACATATTCTTAAGTAGTGGCGTAGCTACGGGGGGGGGGGGGGCATGGGGGCACGCCCCCCAATAATATTAAAAGAACAATATTAAACATTTGTGGATATCCTTTTTAAAAATACATAGGGTGTGCCCCCTCCCCAATGATTATTGTTTTGCCCCCAATCAGTCTGCACACGCTACGCCACTGCTCTATAGGTTGCACGAATGTAATTAACACGTCTTGTAATTCAGCATGGACAGACGGTAGAAAGAGTATACAATATTTTGTGATTAAAACAGAATCACTATAAACATAGTTATGTTCTGATAATATCTTGTTATGTGTTGGATAATTATTTCAATATATTTATGTTATCTTCCACGACGTAAAATGAAGGAACGTGGTAGCGAGTGAAAGGGAAGTTTGAATTTTATTCAAGACTAGCTTTACCGCTATTTTGAAATAGCGGATTTTGCAAGCCTATATGTGAGACGCATTACATACTGTGCATGCATGACACGTTCATAATGGGTTTTTTTGGTGGAAAATCGTTTGTATCTCTAATGAGCCATAACATTTTACAAACATGACTAATGTTGGATTCCCTGTTGTTATTCAATTATTCCTCAAAGGGAAAGGAAACGCTAGAGTTTTCGCTTGATGTTACTGATAAGTGCAGAATTCCTGTCATTTCCACTCGTATACTTCCTCTATAGGGTATCACTATAATGGAAATATTCAATGTGTATGAAATAACTATCAACTGTTTTGACTGAGCACTGAAGGCTGCCATATTTTCCAAAAGTACCGCATGAAACGTCATCTGAAGGCATCTGAGCATGCACTAACAAAAGCGGGTTATGTAACCGTATTGTTGAATCTGCTGCTATGTCAGTGGTTACGTAACTCGCTTTTGTCAGTGCAAGTTCAGATGACGTTTCATGTTATGGTACAGTTGGAAAACATGGCAGCCTCCAGTGTTCAGTCAAAACAGATAATAGTGGTTTTGAAAAATATGATTATTTCCATTATAAGTGATACCCAAGAGGAAATATACGACTAGAAGTGACGGTGATTGTGCACTTATCAGTAACAGTAAGCGAAAATGCCAGCGTTTGGTTCCCCGTTAAGTACATAATTGCTTTACTTGTATTTGTTTTCATCTGTATTTCATCGTCCTTTAACTTTAAATGTAAAATACATTGATGTGAATGTATTTGCCCTTAATGTTCTTTAACTCTACAGTATATTGCCCTTAGTATATTACTTCTCCGGGGGTAGCACCGAATATTTATGCATGGACACAAAGTGTTGCCATGGTATCAAAACCAAACTTCAATCATTACTCGATTTGCAATTTGGACTGTATCATAATTGCATATGTCCGTTAACAACTGTAATGCCGTTATAGCAAATACGCACAAAACAGAGCACACAATGTTGGTAGCGTTGTGATATTCGGCTGGTTAAGAATTATAGCGTTAACCTCGATGCCAACACGAACGACGAGTGAGGAGAATTAATACATGGGTTCCGGTTTTCTCCTTATTTCTCCCTATAGACGCCATGTAATTAATATGTTTAGTCATTTTTTTTAACCAAAACAAACTGTATGGTCAACCGGATTGGATATATTTTGTTGTTGTTTTTTTTTGCGAAAGAATCAGAGAACTGTAATTCAAAGAACATGCTCCAATATTTTGTGTGGGTGTTCCCTGGAGTGTTTACTGTATACACGCCATATATTTCGCGAGGGTTTTATTTTCGCGATTTTCGCGAATCACTTGTGAATCGCGAAATTAACAGCACGCTGAAAAGCCGAACGCGAAATAACCACTCGTGAAATTGTCGTAAAGTCCCGATTCGCGAAAATGTACGCGCAATATATGGCGTTTCTTGTTTTTCCCTGAGCGGAAAATAGAAATAGCGTCCCCGCTTTTAAAAATCATTATTGCCGCCCCTGACCTATTTAAAATTGGAATGGTGGTGATGGGTGACATTAGCTTCGATTTGGGACGTTTGGGCCATTATCTTTACATTTGATACTAATCATGCTAATACTAAATATTCGTCGTGAACTTTCAGATTTGACATTGGTCCATTGGCCTGTGTCGTCATCCGTCATTAAAGGGAATCAAAACACTGGCAGCCTCCAGTGGTCAGTCAAAGCAGTTGACAATGTTTACAAAAAACATTGATTATTTCATTATTATTGATAACCAAAAGGAAATATACGACTTGAAGTGACAGGAATGATGTACTTATCAGTATACAGTAAACTAAAATGCCAGCGTGTTGGCTCCTCTTTAATTGCTCTTAATACTACAATAATTGCATGTATTCCGGATACAAATCCTATGTAGTTCATTTGTATCTTGATTGCGGGTTTAATAAATGTGCCATTATTTTGTAAATACGAAGACAAATAAACAAGTATTTGCAATTACGGAACACTGTAATGGCGTCACATGATTGCGCTTCCCCCGCCTCATCAAATGGACTAGTCCGTAAAGATGCGACCACTCACACCGTGGCGTCAGCGTCATTTCTTGTTTAACCGCGAAGCGAAAGTTACCGTGCGAGGGAGGAACGGGCGGGAATCGACACAGAAATATAAGAAAGAGAGAATAAGGGAGCGTCATAGCACGAGCTAGCGAGACCGTTTCTCCTGCCGCCAATTACGATTAAAACCCATTTGATCATTTTAGTACATCTTTCACCCGAGAGCACCTATACGATTTGTTTCATTACCCCCACTTAGCGGCAGCCGAGAAGTTTCGCGCTCTACCGTTTTTTGTTTCGTCCGACTTTTGTGGCATAAATGGACCATTAGTAACAACGCTTTCGTAATTTTCTATCGGCGTTTCCTGCGATTTTTTTGCTCATTGTGAGGGTGGGACGAGTTTTGATACTAATGAATGTGGATATAAGGACGGGACTTCAATTTATATTGCTACATATTAAAAACTAAACACAACCAACAGGTGTTCATTCTATCTGCTCGGGGAATTCCTCATCAAAAAACAGCAACTTCGTCAAACATTTCGCAGCGCTTTTGACAAGAGTGGTACAATTTTGGTTGCTGGTATAAACTCGCTGTGCCGGTGGACTCTCCGTCTTTCCCCCAAGAACTCACAGACAATGGCGTGTGGGATCAGGCATAAAGACCCTTTCTACTACCTGGTCGTTCCTCTTATTTTCACCGCCGTGCTTCTATCATGCACATTAGCAGAAGGTAAGGCAATTTACTGTGTTTACAACCAATGTACTACACTACTACTACGACTACTTCTACTACTACTTCTCTTTCTTCTACTTCTTCTTCTTATTCTTCTCCTTCTTTTTGTGTTCCTCTGGTGTCCATTCATGTTGCACTTTTTTTTTCTCTTCTTCATCAGCAACACCACCACCACCTCCACCATCCTCATCATCATGATCATCATCATTATCATCATTATCATCATTATCATCATCATCATTATCATCATTATCATCCTCATCATTATCAACATTATCATCATCATCATCATCATCATCATTATCATCATTATCATCATCGTCATCACTACTACTACTACTACTACTACTACTATTACTACTACTACTACTACTACTACTACTAATACTAATACTACTACTACTACTACTACTTCCACTGCTACAAAACATAAATACTAATAAAGTTTTAGTTACACGGGGTGGCCTCTTTAGTGACACATTGCTCTGTCATCGGGTTCTCATGTAATTACGATCTATTCTAGTATTAGGCGTGCCAAATTCGCTGCTCTAAGGCACCACAGGTACAATTATTATAATTGCCCTTGGCATTACCCGGCCAGGACCCGAACTCACGACCTATGGACAAGACTGACGCTCTATACCGCTGTGCCAACATGCCCGATTGTTTGGGTATATATAGTATGCTAACGCAATAATAATTCAGAAAATCGATGTGACGTGAAATTCTAGCTTGACTGGCAGCTTCTCAAAACAATTGTTGAAACATGAAGGAAAAAAATTCTAACTTCGTAGGAAGAACATGGAAGATGGTAGATAGTATAGTCAAGTAAATAATATAGGTTTTCCCGGTCAAATTCGTAAAAAGAGCAGCCAAACTGACGATTCGATCATTCATTTTAGCACGAAATTGACTGACGATTTGGATCATCATTTAATTTGCTAAAATGGTCATTCAATTTAACACTTAGAGCACGCGATTTGAAATTCCGGCCAAGATAAAATAAAAAAGGAGTATCCAAATTAAAACGTCGCTTAAAGAGCATTCAATTTAGAGCGGACAATTTTGTCGCGGGCATTCGGGCGTTCAAATTCGTCAATAGGCAAGCAATTGTCAAAACTGTGCTTTGTAATTCGTCATGGGCGTACGTACGGGTGCATTTCTTGCTGTTTTCTGGAATTTGAGGTGCACTTTTTTTAGCACGTAGAGGCCGAGATCTTTGAATTAATTGAAAGAAACAAAACAAAGAAGTATAACATGATATAATTGTGAAATATAAACATAAATTTAATGAGGTTAAGATATAATTTTTATAGAGAAATACAAATGTTGAAAATGAATAAGGCTATGTTCGTTATGAAAAACAATGTAATTCACATGAACAATGTGTACTAATTATGCTTTGGGGAATATATTTCTTAGAATTAGCACAGAAGTATTGTGTAACTTCATTATAGATACAAACAAAATGAGAAAAAAATACGAAAATTTAATGAAAATAGAATGTTTACATACCATTCAAATTTGTATGCATAATGCGCGAAATCGGGTGCCGATAAACGAATTTGAATGTTGATTGAAGTACGAATTACTTGCTCTTTATTGTCCGCACGAAATTGAATGACGATTGTGCAGTGTTAAATTGAACATACAAAAAACGAATTTGATTAAACAGGAGTACAAATTAAAATGCCCATAAACGAATTTGAATGCTCTGAAAGTGAAAATGAATATAGCGAACAGCACTTGAACAAAAATCGCTCTAATTTGAATGATCGAATTGTCCGTTTGGGTGCTATTTTTACGAATTTGACCGGGAAAACCTATAGTAAGTTGATTGTGTGCAAATATTTCTGTTATCTATAATTAATTTCAGAAGCAGATGAATCTAATTAAAAATTGTTAAAACAATTCAAGATTATCATAATGAGAGAAGGTAATAAGAATTAAATTCTCAAAAGAAAAACAGACTAGTGTTAATATACCACGTGTCTCAAAAAGAATGGTACAGTTGGAAGAAATTTAAAGTCTCTTAAAGAAAAATAACCAGGCTTCCTGATTTTGGTTTGGTTTTTTGTTCAGCTTTCAATTGGATTAGTCAGTCGTGATATATTATGATCAATTCTTTGCAGTTCATCGATATCCACTTCTTGCCGATTCACGTTTCTTGCATTATATGACTAGCAAAAAGGTGTAACACGTATTATGTAATCATTCATAGGCCGTTATATGATGGTTAAAATGTTGTTCGCATTGCCTAATTTACATTACAAAGAATTTCACACCTTTTGTTAAATTAACAGAAGCTTTACAAAGTCGTTAACGATTCGTCTACTGAAGTAGTATTTGATAATTAATGCGTGTTATTGCAATGTGAGTCTTGAGTGCACCTCAGCATTAGTTAAACCTTTAAGAAGGAATATTAATGGTTTTGAGATGCAAACACAAAGCCCAACGATTGCTTTCAATCGATTCCAGTAACAGTTTCCAGGCAAAAGCCTTCAGTTTGGCGACAAAATTAGAAACTGCCAAAAGTGATGCAGGGAATCACAGACATTCGGAATCATAAGGCAATGTCAATTTGGAAGCACTCTATCCAGAAAACTTGCTTTTTATGGAGATCCAACCAACTTTGACAACCGCAAACCGCTCTAACACTAGAGCTAATTATTCAATTGTGAGTATTTAAAAGGATAGTTGAGTTCTGGTAAAGAGAGTACAGTTTTGGTCAAACTGAATTTTAATAAGCAAATTCTGCACCATTACATTAGTGATAACTTCACCATGCTCGAGAGAAATACAAAATTACAAATGACGAAGTAAAAAGCCTGTTATCATTAAAAAAAAAAAGCCGTTAAAACTCAACAGGGCGCTCTCTGAACACTCATCGGTTTCAACCATTTTAAGTAAAATATTGTGCATGTGATGTTTTGTTGAAATAGTGATTGGATAGAGAGATTATCAACAACTATCTAAAAAACACTTTTTTATTTTTTTAGAAGAGGAAGCATTTTTAAACATTTTTAACGGCTGGTTCAAAATTGTGGAATAATTGTGGGGCCCCACATTTATTACATATATGGTTATGTTTATAGATATTTCAGTCAATTCTGAACCGATTTTGATCAAATAAAGTTTATTCTTTCATTAAAATTGTATGCTCTTTTGAATTTGACACTCAGATTTTCATTATCTCACAAACAAATTATTTTGCGTAGCGCCCTCTATACCAAAACTCAACTATCCCTTTAATAATTGTTTCCAACATTACCATTTTTATCGTAAACACGCCGCATCAATAAGGTGCATCAGAAAGCTTAATTCTTCCCCTTTAAAATAATACCAAGTAATGTTTTTAAAAATTCATATTTTCATTTTTCCCTGACTACCATTCTTTTTAGACACGCTGTATATATAGTATGACGTGATGACCCCAAAATGTGCTTGTTAAAACTGCCCGAGGCCAATTTTGTGTACGCTTCTAATTTGTTGGTAGAATCGATATATCAATATAACATAGATCGTCAATACTATTATTATATTTGTCAATACTGTTTCCTAATAACAGAATATTTAGAATAATGACCGTAGTTGAACTTTGGCGCGAATCTCGAGATTTAAGAATATTCATGACATAAATTATTTTCATTAACATGTAGACCCTATATGTATAGATTATACATTTCAGCAAATGATATTTATTAATTAATTTTCATACATAATTTATAGAAGGAAATTTCGAGCTACTATAGGTAACTTGCCTATATACGATGAACGCAGTCGAACTCGAGGGTGAATATTTAGGGTTAAAGAAATGTATGCCAAGTTTCGTGGATACATTCGAGCAAATAATCATTGTTTAAGTTTGTATGATTAATTTGTCGCACTGTTTGACATTGTGAGATACTTTACGTACCCTGACAGCGATCACCTCTGCCATACCTATATCTTATCTTGAGATTTAAGAATAATTATGCGTGTCATGTTCAAGAATTTATAGGCCCTGCATGGCAAAGATTTAATTTGGCGAAAGAAAAGCTGTTGATGGTTTATGATTTGTACGTAGTAGGTAACTTTGAGCTACTGTGAGTACTGGTGAGTACCTTACGATACCTTACAATGATGACCGGAGTCGAACTTTCGCGTGAATCGTGGGAGTTAATAGTTACACATGCTTTGCATGTGTTATCACGGAGGCTCTACATGACCAAGCTTCCATATGACAAGATAATAGTTGTTTAAGTTGTTAATGACGTTCATTAAGAAATTATGACCTACTATAAGATGTACATAAAAAAGATGACCGGTCTCGAACTTTCGCGCGAATCCTGAGAGTTGATAAATATGCATGCCATGTTTTAAGAATATATATAGATTTCATACGGCAAAAATAAAAACATTAATGACAGTCGTTGCTGATTTGAAATATGCACAGTACGTAATACTTGAGGGGAGAAAAATGACCGCCGTCGAACCTTTGGGTTATCTGGACGGTTAGTGACATGCATGTTGTGTTTCATTAATAAATTATTACTCTGGCCAAATGATGTCTGTGAACGTTTTAATTTGACAACTTTGAGCTATTTGTATTTGTTTATACTGTAAAGTCTGATGTGCGCATTTTGATTTATTGTTATATATTTTGTCCTCCAATAACATGCCGAACAAAAATTAATATCGGAACAGAAACACTATCCATAGTATGTTTTAAAAATGAGGGCAATTTAATTATACAATATGAAAATAGGTTGAAGGAAAATGCAAAGATGAAAATGAAAAGATGTAAAATAGTTCACTGTCTAAAGAGGTTGGACTCATTAAGAATGTGACTGCAAATTCGTGTTAGGATGTGTAGTTAGAGTTATAGCTAATCCCGGCATGTATACATTGTTTGAAAATCACTTTATTGAGAATCTTCGTCAATAAAAGATACATTAATGAAAACACTTAGACACGATTATAAAATATACAATATTTTAAACATGTTATTTGGCACAGGTCATTTCGTTCTACTGACTATGTTGGGCATATACATACAGATTTACACGAGTTTTATGGTTATAATTATAAATGTTTTAATATTACAATTGCCCATTGATATATTGAACTTCTTTATCATGTATATACATGTAGACTAATAGAAAGAAGAAAAAAATGAAACAAAAAATGTTGGACATTTTGTTTTTTTATAATGAGTTACTATCTACGTTAGATATGCTTACCATTATAGTTGGTGTTAAATGATATCATACAATTTGCTTGATAATTAAATTGATCTGGTTAAAATTTGTTGAAATTAAAAGAGAAGGGGCCTATCACGTGAAGATTTAAGACCCCCCCCCCCCCCAAAAAAAAAAAAAAAGAGTTATAAATACATACAAATTAAATAAATTATAATAGGAAATTAATGCACCATGAGCTACAACGCAAAGTTGCGTTTGATTTGCGTTTTAATTCGAACGCAACTTTGCGTTGTATTCTTGATATACAATGGACAGCTGCATTATTTTAATGCAACGTTGTCATCGACTGCAAAAGAGAAGTTAAGAAACGAGTATTATAAAGACACAATGTACAATCCAACCTGTCTATATTACCACCAAATATATAGGCAACAGAAAATGGTATCCTTATAAAAATCATATTTGTTTTAGAATTGTATTAAAAACAAGTTCTACTCCAGATTACCTAGGTGATATAGCTATTAGCCACCCATAATACATTAAAAATAGTTGTTTTCTGGAAAATAGTTATGTTTCCAGCATTCAATGTTATCTTTGAGAAATTGTTGGTAATGAGAATTCATGTCTTTTCTCCTCTGGGATCCAAATGAGTTAACAAGGTTGTGAGTTGATTATACTCGCACTGCTGGAGGCGACATGATTAGTGTGATATACTTGTACTATGTTGCATTCTGTAAACGTAAATGTCGCATGTATAATTATTTGTCCTGGACGATGTGTCTAACCCCTGATTAAAAACAACATCCGTAGAAACACGTCTCTAATTAAAAGCGTTATACAAGAATTTACAAGTGAAGGGATTCCTTGCAAGATGTAATAACTCCACTTTGGTCATTTTGAAGTTATTGCGTTTAAAGGGATAGTTGAGTTCTGGTAGAGAGAGTACAGTTTTAGTCAAACTGAATTTTAGTAACCAAAACATGCACCATTACATTACAAACTAATAATTATAACTCCATCATGCTCAAAAGGAATACAACAATTACAAACGACTAAGTAAAAAGCCTGTAATCATTCAAAAAGAGCTGTTTAAACTAAGGAGGGCGCTTTCAAAAAATGCATTTGTTTAAACCATTTTAAATAACATATTGTGCATGTAATGTTTTGTTTAAATAGTGATTAGATAGAGAGATAATCAACAACTATCTAAAAACCTCTTTTGACAATTTGTTAAAAGAGGAAGCATTTTAAAACGAATTTCAACGGCTGGTGCAAAATTCTCTAATAAACCTGGGGCCCCAGCTTTATTACAAATTGTTATATTTATGGATATTTCAGCCGTCTCTAAACCGATTTTGATCAAACAAAGATGATTTTATTACTTAAATATTATGCTCTTTCAAATTTTACACTCAGTTTTTCATTACCTCACAAAAAAACAAGTAGTCTAGCGCCCTCTCTACCAAAACTCAACTATCCCTTTAAACCTCCTGAAAAAAACCTAAATAAACAAATGTGTGTTGTTTTGTATGTATTTTTTTTAAAGAATGCGCGATGTATGTGTAATTATATGTATTTTGAATTATTTTGTATTATACCCCGGTGGCCTTATTTAAATATTTTCAAAAATGGCGTTCTGCAACTAAACCTATTTATTTATATGATACAACATGGTTTCATTATTACCAAAACATAAGTTACAGTTGTCTCTGCTAATATTCCATGATTTCAGTTATATGGAAAATCTCGTGACAGACTAGTATTAACGCCTTAGGCTGTACTATATACAATCAAGTTTCTCTTTTTATTTTGTGCGGCTGAAAACGTTTACATACGTTTCTTTATTCATTTTTAAAGGACGGGGTGATATTTGTAACAAGTAATATCATTAGGAAAATGTTATTTTCACACAATCAACTTACTTTTTTAAGCTTGACGTTTCGAACATCTTCGTTGTTCTTCATCAGAATGTGACGTTTCGAACATCTTCGTTGTTCTTCATCAGAATGTCTGAGTCAGACTCAGACATTCTGATGAAGAACAACGAAGATGTTCGAAACGTCAAGCTTAAAAAAGTAAGTTGATTGTGTGAAAATAACATTTTCCTAATTAAACATTTCACAATCAGATGAATCTTATCAAGTAATATCATGTTCAAGAATCTTAAATAATCATTATTTTAGTTTGTAATTACATGTTAGTGAACAAACACGATATAGTCCACTTTGTTAAATCCGGAATAATGATCATGTTCTGTTAAAAACTTATTGGATTTTCATTACTGTATACAGTGTGAACAAAATGGGGGAAACCGAACGTTATCAGCTAATAAATATAACATTGTCAATGTGTGTATACTCATGTCATCATCTGTATGCATATAGTGTGTCTTTTACAATCATATCCAGTATTATTTACCCATAGATGGGAGATAAATAGAGGAAAATAGAATAATGAATAAACTGAAATCACATCTTGATGAACTAATACGACTATTATCATAGAGCCTCTCAACTTCAAACTTCAAAACTGCTAATTTATCGCCAATGTGGTAAAATGAAAGTCGTATAATGCCTAGCTTTCAATCCTAGCCTAGCGAGCCTATCCTTCCAATCCTAAGGCCTAATTTTCAATCCCAGCAGGATCTTCGTCCGGGTTGGACAAATGCATTTTGACATGACTGTCAAGATGGCGCCATAGGCACTGATGCGTGAATCTGTTATGAGTAAATGAACGTCTTATAGTCTTAAAATTAAACCATTAAAAACCAATATCAGATTGTGAACTTCTTAGAACTGCGATTTATTCAATCATGACTTTCCTTGATCTAAATTTTCAAAAAACCCGTTCCGACGCAATAACACCCCGGAAGAGAAACAAATCACCTCCATAAAATGTGAACATTGCTAGCAAAATAGTTAACGTTTATTTTTCCGAGTGCGGTTAATATTCAATTTTTCCATGGTTTTTGATAATTTTCATTAATTTAGTATACTTCTGGTCAGTTTACCCTACGTTTGAATTTTTATTATATTTATCAGTATTTCAAATGTATAATTGGAGAATAAGGGCGTGAATGTTAAAGTTACACTTGAGTATTGGTACTTCCCGAAATAGCCCTTGACACTAAATTGGTTGGTTTTAATTCCATTTGAAAGTTCCTTGTATACAACCTGTAAAATGAGAATCATTCCCTTTCAAATACTTTCATAGTTGAAGAATTCGATTTCAAGATATTTTATTCATAAGTCTACCGGCCGGGGGACATTTTGACTTTTTAGAAAAATATGCGTATAAAAAAAAATGCGTATAGACTACTTTGAAAAAAAATCTAAATAGGTTTTTAAATAGTTGTTGATGATATCTCTATTGAATCATTATTTTAGCAAAACATTAAATGCACAATTGTGTATGAAAAAATGGCTAAAACCAATGAGTTTTTAGAGAGCGCTCTTATAAGTTGGAACGGATCTTTTTAAAATGATAACAGGGTTTTAACTTAGTTGTTTGTAATTGTGTATACCTTTCGAGCATGGTGGAGTTATAATTATTAGTTTGTACCGTAATGATGCAGGTTTTGGTTACTAAATTTAAGTTTGACCAATACTCAACTATCCCTTTAAATAGGACATGCGTGAATGGTGGTATATACGCAGCGTGGAACAATAATATTGATACTAGTGTACAAACGCAACACCAGTGCCTATCGGCACTTTCGGCACGCCAGCGAAGGTGGAAATCGGAACATTCAAGCAGAGATGGTTAACATTAAAACAAAATGAAATAATCTGTGTTCTTGTCAATGCACGTGACAATTTATATGAACCACTTTCATGATCTGATTATGATGTTCTCTATCACTGGGCCGCATATTTTAGAGGTCAGATCGAATTATTATACGTCGTCTCACCATTGATCCGCATCCATGGCGTCGCTTTCAGGTTGTAATTTCCGAACACTTCAAGCCGAAAAATAGTGACCTATATAAATCGGATAAAATGTGGTGTTAAATGTGAATTGTACACCATAAACTCAAATGGTGTTACTGGAAACTCTAGATAGGGAACTGGTTTTTTAATATTTATTGTATTCAAACTCAATCCGACTTTTTCCGGTGAAAGAGTTAAACTGATCACACATACAAAACATTTCTCGTCGTTTCTTTTTCTCCTTCTCACAGGATCGTTTTGTGAGACGAGATGTTCAACACGTGGGACGAGAAAGAGCACACTGTGTTTCTACTGCAGCAGGCAAGGTAGGTACATTATTTTTTTCTCAAGCGACCTAAATATAAAGCAGGACAATTTGTGTCTACTTGTCAGGATAGAAAATTAATAAGCATAGGCATACATTTCAAGGGAACTATAACTATTTATTATACCGTATATAGTTGCCACTAGCCCAAACGGATGTATGATGGGTTAACGCATAAATAAACCTGCGACATTGGGCAGGCCCCGTAATACGGTTCATTAGATTGACCGCGGGAACATTCGATAGGCCACTTTGATTGTTTGTACGATCAATTGACAAATCATTTGTTTGTACGATTAACCGTAAGTCATTACAGGACCGTTTTATGTCAGGGCGATACAATATGAACGAAAATGCAGAGTGATTTTTGCTGACTCATTGCAATCGATTTGAACACACGGTAGCCCGAGGATGCTTCCAAATCTAATCATGAAGGGCTCAATGAGAATAATAAATAAAGGGATATTTGAAATAACAAAACCTGCTTCATGCTTATGTTATCAACCATTTAAATAACAAATCTTATTGAATCACTTTGATTGCTTAAAAATTAAAATAATTCCACTAAAACGTAGATATAAGACCTAAATCTGTTTAGACAAGCTCTTAAAATGTATTTTCTTCATATAATTATTATGATAATCTCGCAAATCTTGTATTTTGGCTTGCAAAAGTTGGACATTATTTCTAAAGGCCCATTCTAATTTTTGGAAAAGACGACTCTCTCCTACAATCTATTTAATGAAGGAGCTGAATCACAGTCGTTTTGAAAAGCAAATTAAATTTAATATAATTTTACATTCTATGAATAAAAAAAACGTACTTATTGACAATTACTCAAATAAGTATCTCTGTAACCGCATTAATAGATAATCACAGACTGCGATAGCTACTTTCCGTCTATTCATACTCGTCAGTATTAATTATTTCTCAAAATAAAAACACAATCTGTACGGTATTGATGCCATGGTGAATTGGGTCAATTATCTCGTAAAATAATTTGCATAAGACCTCATCGAGTCGGTTAATGCAATATTTAGGAGAGAAGCTAATTCTGTAAACAAAAATAAATTGCTTCTGATGAAACAGTCTACGTTCATTGAGCAATGATTTTCGAATTGTCCATTTTCTTTGCGTAAAAAGGGTCAGTACGATATTTGTTTACTTTTCTTGGGCTATTTTAGGGGATATAATTTTCTCGCGAAATAACTTGCTATTGTTATGAAATGATTAAACGTTCTAAAAGTATATTTATCAATATAATAATAGGCCTATTCGCATTCGAAATGACAAAATCTAAAAATGGCACAATGTCAATGCGACTTTGTCATGTTTGTAGGATGAGTGCGATAATCATACAGACTCGCTGGCAGTCATTGAGATTTGTATACCGTAGGTCTATTTTTATTTAACATATTATTTAATATGTAGTCGTGCTAACTTCCGCTTTGCCGTTCCAAGTCTAGCAGCTGCTGTTTAATCATGTTTGTTCTCAAAACTTAGAACGACAGTAATAACTGTTGTTACATGTGTCTGTTTGTGCGTGACACTTTGTATAAATAATTATGGTGTGTACGATTAACATGATTAGACGAGATAAAATAAAATAAACAATTAAACCCGCCGAATGAATAACAACATGACTTGCATGTCAGTATATTTTTGAGCGTGATTACAGAGAAATAGACAATTGTACTATTTTTGATGTCATTTGTATTGAATTTTGCGCCTGGCTCCGGGGAATATTACTTTTCGTCAGAGAGCGGAAGACGCCATATAATGGGTGCAAGGAAAGTAAATATAGGATGTGTGTGACATGGTGTGTGGGTGTGGGAAGGGGAAGGCTCAGAAAAGGAAGAATCCACTTTTTAAGAAGGGGGAGGGGGTAGGTATGCTACGTCAGCTATAAACTAGTTTACATTATATTTGCTCTGGCGACGGAAGATGATGCCCCGCTGTTGATATTTCTTGTCCTAAACAAAACCATTATGATAACACTTAATACCCTGACCATAACAAACTATAACACTTACCCTGACCATAAACCTAAACTTAAACCTACACCTTACACTTACCTTTACACTAAACATAATCCTAAACCTAAATATAAACCCTAACTTACTGCACTGCTTGGAACAATCACGTGGTGACACTCTTGAGCATGTTTTATATGTTTATCTATCAAAACATTAAAATTAAAAATTTTCGGGAAAAGTGTTCAATCTTCAAGGTATCTAGCAAAAAACACCGGCCCTCTTGCATTAAGGCCTACTTCTTGAATGAAAATCATGTTCTGAATGAGCCGTTTATATTTTTGTCTACCATCAAGGCATGGCAGAATAATAACGATATGTTTTAAATGTTAAAAACAGGCAAGTTGTAGTAATACAATTAAGTGAAACAGAAGCAAAAGTATTCCTTCAAAAAGAACATTCCTCTGCAAACCAATTTCCTCCATGGCGGATGTGTTGCAGGTACTACAATACGTATATACAGGATATTACGTAATAATGTCACACTGTATTTTACCATGTTTACACTATCACGACATTGTTTGATTAAGCAATACAATAAATCTGAATTTAATCAATCTTACGCAAATAACTAACCAAGAACAATTAATTTCCTGGGTTAATGTTTTAATCAAAAGAGCAGGATATTGCGTGAAATTTATTATTTTATGAACAAATGCATATAGTATTGTTGCGTGAAAGGTATTATTGTATCAAATAATGTATATTATTGTTGCGTGAAAGGACGTCGGGTTGATATTGATCATTAATTCACACATTCACACAAAAGAACAAAATGAATCTGAATTTAATCAACTCCACAAAGTCATCAACCTTGCCTAACCCAACACGTAGGCGGGCAAGGTGGAGGCCGGGTACCACAGAGTTGGGAAAAGCGCAAATATCTGACCAAATATCAACTCGTGTTCCGGCAGCGATGGTGGAAAAGACCTTTCCTTCTTATCTATTCCGATAAAAATCGGTGACGTATAGCCATGCATATTGGGCAAAGCCCGCGTACGCCTATACCCCCTATATACCCTTATACGTCGCCCCATACCTCCCACCCCAGTTTGAAGATCAACAATTCATTAACAATGAGAAGTAAGATAACTTTACAATTCATAAATATAGGGCACATGCATGCTGATTAATTTAAGTACCCATAGGCGGGGGGGGGGGGGGGGGGGGGGGTGCTAGGGGGGGAGCTACAGGCCCCGAGAGTTTAGAAAACAGCAATATATATTCGTGCAAAACACCTCAGGAAGGGGCAAAACCATGTCATACTTGGGCGAAATTACGTTATTTTTTTAGGCAATACCGTATCATATTTGGGCAAACTCATGTCATTTTGGGAATACGCCTCCCGTTTCACATCCATCACGTCCCCCTGTTTTACATGCATGCATTACGCCCTCGTTTCATATCCACTATACGTCCCCCGTTTCACATTCATTACACACCGGTTTCTTTTTCAATACGCCCCCATTTCACATCCATTACGCCCCCGTTTCAAATTCATTGCGCCCTGTTTCACATCCCTTACATCCCCGTTTCACATCCATTATGCCCCTGTTTCACATTCATTACGCCCCGCCTGTTTCACATCCATTATGGCCCTGTTTCATATCCATTATGCCCCTGTTTCACATTCATTACACACCGGTTTCTTTTTCGATACGCCCCTATTTCACATTCATTACGCCCCTGTTTCACATTAATTGCGCCCCTGTTTCACATCCATTATGCCCCTGTTTCACATTCATTGCGCCCCTGTTTCACATCCATTATGCCCCTGTTTCACATCCATTAATTACCCCCCCCCCCCCCGTTTCACATTCATTGCGCCCCTGTTTCACATCCCTTACATCCCTGTTTCACATCCAATACGCCCCGCCTGTTTCACATCCATAACGCCCCTGTTTCATATCACTATGCCCCTGTTTCACATTCATTACACACCGGTTTCTTTTTCAATACGCCCCCATTTCACATCCATTACGCCCCCGTTTCACATCCATTATGCCCCTGTTTCACATTCATTACACATCGGTTTCTTTTTCTCAATACGCCCCCATTTCATATCCATTACGCCCCCGTTTCACATTCATTATGCCTCTGTTTCACATCCATTATGCCCCCGTTTCACATTCATTATGCCCCTGTTTCACATTCATTACGCCCCGCCTGTTTCACATCCATTATGCCCCTGTTTCACATTCATTACACACCGGTTTCTTTTTCTCAATACGCCCCCATTTCATATCCATTACGCCCCCGTTTCACATTCATTATGCCTCTGTTTCATATCCATTACGCCCCCGTTTCACATTCATTGCGCCCCTGTTTCACATCCATTATTCCCCTGTTTCACATTCATTGCGCCCCTGTTTCACATCCATTATGCCCCTGTTTCACATCCATTACGCCCCTGTTTCACATCCATTACGCCCCTGTTTCACATCCATAACGCCCCTGTTTCACATCCACTATGCCCCTGTTTCACATCCATTACGCCCCTGTTTCACATCCATTACGCCCCTGTTTCACATTCATTGCGCCCCTGTTTCACATCCATTATGCCCCTATTTCACATCCATTACGCCCCTGTTTCACATCCATTACATCCCTGTTTCACATCCATTATGCCCCTGTTTCACATCCATTACTTCCCTGTTTCACATCCATTATGCCCCTGTTTCACATCCATTACGCCCCTGTTTCACATCCATTACGCCCCTGTTTAACATCCATTATGCCCCTGTTTCACATCCACTATGCCCCTGTTTCACATCATTACGCCTCTGTTTCACATCCATTACGCCCCTGTTTCACATTCATTATGCCCCTGTTTCACATCCATTACTTCCCTGTTTCACATCCACTATGCCCCTGTTTCACATCCATTACGCCCCTGTTTCACATCCATTACGCCCCTGTTTCACATCCATTATGCCCCTGTTTCACATCCCTTACATCCCCGTTATACATCCATTATGCCCCTGTTTCACATCCCTTACATCCCCGTTTCACATCCATTATGCCCCTGTTTCACATCCCTTACATCCTGACCCTGTTTCACGTCCATTACGCCCCTGTTTCACATCCATTACGCCCCTGTTTCACCACCATTAAATCCCTGTTTCACATCCATTATGCCCCTGTTTCACATCCCTTACGCCCCTGTTTCACATCCATTATGCCCATGTTTCACATCCATTTCATCCCCGTTTTACATCCATTATGCCCCTGTTTCACATCTACTATGCCCCTGTTTCACATCCATTACATCCCTGTTTCACATCCATTATGCCCCTGTTTCACATCCATTACATCCCTGTTTCACATCCATTACGCCCCCGTTTCACATCCATTAAATCACCGTTTCACATCCATTATGCCCCTGTTTCACATCCATTATGCCCCCATTTCACATCCATTATGCCCGTTTCACATCCATTACGCCCCGCCTGTTTCACATCCATTACACCCCGCCTGTTTCACATCCATTACGCCCCCGTTTTACATCCATTACACCCTGCCTGTTTCACATCCATTACGCCCCCGTTTACATCCTTTACACCCCTGTTTCACATTCAGTACGCCCCCGTTTCGCATCCTTTACACTCCTGTTTCACATCCAGTACGCCCCTGTTTCACATCCACTGTCCCCTTTTTCAAATCCATTCCACCCCCGTTTCACATTCATTACACCTCCATTCATTACCACATGCATTACATGCATTACCCCCCTCCCCCCCCCCCCTCTTCGCCGCCGTCTACGCCGCTGAAATGACATGAATGTCAAATCCTAGAACCCAACCTAACCTTCACGACCTCCCCATCTTCATAATAGTTACCCTGTAGGAATGTCAATATTTCCTGGTCGCTCGAGTAAATTAGACGAACACACAGAACGGTGATGGGATTGTATTTGAACTGCACTCTGCAAATTGTGCTATTTCGTTATTTATTCAATAATCAAGTATCCACGAAACACTTTTTTGTTTTACTTTCGAATGTCACCTTCTCAGAAATAAATCGCAGTGAACAATATTTCGTTCATTTTGTTCATTCATTCATAGGTTCGTTCGTCCGTTCGTTCGTTCGTTCTTCCGTTCGTTCATTCATTGACACACAATCATTCATCATGTTCATTCATTCATACATGCATTCGTTCGTTCGTTCGTTCGTTCGTTCGTTCGTTCGTTCGTTCGTTCGTTCGTTCGTTCGTTCGTTCGTTCGTTCGTTCGTTCATTCATTCATTCATTCATTCATATAAATGTCGTATTGTTTTTAGTTTCACGAGGAGTCAAATAAAATGATGTGCTTTAAATGCTTGGTGTAATTCATGAAAATTACATTATTGAATTAAAGTAAAAACATCACTGCTATCCTCAACAAATTAAGCGAATGTGAGCATGCTGTTTTTCGCAAAATAGGCACTTTAAATTATTGGCAGGTTTATATAGGACAAACAAATTCAAACAGGTATTTATTTATTTATTCATTTATTTATTGGTTGATTACATTCACAGCTGTATAACTGAAATACTGATCTTCCAAGGGATCTAAAAATGAATAATTTCTTAGCGCAATTTCTCTAATAAGATATCAAAGTTGGCCATTGTGATAGATATAGAGTAGCCTGTATACAACACCTCGTCGCATTACTATTATTTTGTGGGCTGACTTAATGCATTTTCCTATTTTGTTATCACACAAGTGTTGGGTTCTATTAATATACCAGGGGAATTTTCTAGAAAATAGATTTCTACAAAACTTACACGGTTTCTTGACAAATTCACGCTATACGGGGGTGGAATTCGGTGAAGAAGTATCTGATATATTTTTTCCCAAGTAATATCGACATTGAGTGTGGGTGAAGAAGCATCTAATATACTTCTTCCAAAGTATCTCTTGATATATCGACATTGAATTACATGACCAAGAACCAAGTCCAAATCTGCCCTCTCATATCCCGCATTCCAATCGAACAGGCAAACTTCAATCAAGTTAAACTAATGTCATGTTACTTAGTTATATACTTGTTCTATATCCACCAAGGTCCGAAAACAATATTATACAAGTATACAGGAAACTTATAATCGCTTTTAAGTTAGTGTTACTGGGGAATATATTCATGGCTTATATTTGTCAGAAATAACTGACTTAAATTGGATTCGTCTTGATAAATCTAACATGTTCCTACTTTAATATCTAGAGGAGGCGGTAAGTCATGTATAAGTGGGGGGCAGGCAGACGTAGTCTCGGTGAAAGAACCGCCGAAATAAAGACTGATTTTCGGTCTACATAATGTAATTATGTTTTTGTTAGGCTTAGTATGAATGTTTGTTGGTTCATGAAATTGCAAAGCAGTTGTCACAAAACCATCCACGACGATGATTTAAATCTCTTTTAATCCTGACCTCTATAAATTATAAACTCGCCCATCTCCAAGTTTGCCTTTAAATGTTTGGCTTATTATGTTTGGCTTATGTTTCTCCTTTGTTTCTCCTTGTATTATTGGCAGTTTGATGCTAATCATCATCATGTTTATCAAACATAACTGTGATTAGTTGCCCGCGCCGTTTCCTAAAGCAAAACAACCCTTTTTAATTAAAGTAGATTTTAAATTTCGGTTGATTGACTGCATCTATTCATTACCTTTAGATTGTGGGTTTGCGGTGATTGAAAATTCAATTATTTTAAGGATTAATTTCCAAGTTCTATAAGTCAGGGGGAAATCTAAATAAATCGTTGGAATAAATTAATACACAAGACCTGGAAGCTGACAATCATTCTATATCATTCTAATCGTTCTATTTCTGTATTATTAATAATTATGTCCGGTTATTCATGTTATTTATTTGTTTCCTCGTTTCTTATAATCTTCTCCTTATTTTTGTGTTATTTTGTCT
This sequence comes from Echinarachnius parma, assembly GCA_037951105.1. Taxonomy (NCBI): domain Eukaryota; kingdom Metazoa; phylum Echinodermata; class Echinoidea; order Clypeasteroida; family Echinarachniidae; genus Echinarachnius; species Echinarachnius parma. The sequence goes on along the minus strand of JBAMJV010001555.1, from coordinate 24,021 downwards.
TCCTTCTCTTATTCAATTTACAGCAGTCGGAAAGCGATCGGATGGCGAAAGCAACACAAGGCAAGCAGACCGTCTCCAGAAAGAGGTTCGTGCGATGAATTAATTAAAGTCTCCCTTCATTATTTGTCTAGAATAGTCTGATGGCATACAACCATGGCTAATTCCGCTTCGGTTTGTCAGTGTTATATATACAGTATACCGCCTACGGTGCGTTGAACAGACTGGCCGTGCCGACTGAAACTCGAACTCGTTCACCATGTTTGAGAACGGGTAGAATTCACGCGCGCCGTTCTTGTTTCATACACACAGAAGAGCTTAATTCCAAAAGGTGCTAAATCCACTTTTTTCAACTTGGGAGAAAAACAGGTTTCTTAGTCTAACTTTGCACACATCATGCCTACGGGAATAAAACATGTATCGTTCCGCATTTTCTATTTTGATCGTCTAATTTATCCTAAAATGTGGATTTCTAGATTGCAACGTAGCTTATCAATGTACTGATAACGTGGACTCAGTTTTGTATGGAAAATGGATTTAGCGCCTTCTGAAACTATATAGAGGATGACGTAAAGGAACGGAGTTGAGGGGGTGAAGAAACACAGATATCGATACAGAGTTACATTGAACCCAAGACTCACACACGAACCAACCCCTGCGTCCACACGTACCCTGTGTGGGGGTGATTTCTAGGGGAAATTGATCATTATCTACTCATCAAATTGGCAATTCATTTCTAAATTCCTAGTTTTATCTGTAGTAACATACTGTATGTATATGATTATTAATATATAATTCATACAGTTTGATATAATTATTAATATATAATTCATACAGTTTGATATAATTCTTACATTTTCATAAATAATCTTGGTTATTTTTGTGGAGTTACCAATTTGAATAAAGAAATAAGAATTTTAACATTGGGAAGGATGTTGTCAATTTAAGGATTGCGCTTAATGTTAGTGGATTTGACATGAAATTAATTTACTGTCATATAATTTATAAACAAAAGAATGTTTTAAATGATCAATTATGATAATTTTCTTTAAAAAAAATTCATGTTCAAAAAGTACCAACCACAACAAATGTAGGACAATTGTCCATGATGAAAAAATAAATCCCGATGCCAAAATCCAATATAATACCATCGCATTATTACGCATCGTACATGCACAGTTGGTAATGCTTAGAAACCTTATGTTGGTTTATGTCTTTTGTGTACGAACACAATAATGTCAAATTAATAGCAATATTGTCCTCGGAACAACTGTCATGAAACCGTTTGTGGATCAGGGTCCCAACTTTTTTGGATGACTCTGACTTCCGGGTCATGTGTGAGTGCAGGGTTAGAGATGAAGTGAATGTGTAAGCTTTACGAGGGTGATACAAAAAGGTGACGAGAACTTTGAGAGAAATTCTAGTTCAAACGAAAAACGAACAGTGCATGGTTATATAATATTTGAGAACAATATAAGATTACAACAAATGTCGAGTATATATCAGATCGCAATGGCTAGTGCCAAGCAGAGTGTCAAGGTTGAATAATAATTATTTATAAGAAAAACATGTTGAATTTCATGAAATTCAGATTTATGTGTACAAAACAAGGTTTCTTAATCTTCATATACCTTTTCAACTTCTTTTGCAGTCACAATTTTACTACAATTGGAAAGTTGGAAGATTTCTTTGTCTTCGTTATATATCTTTCGTCCCTTTTCAATTCTTTCTGCAATCTTCAACATTTAAATTTAGAATGTTCATATAATTGTATGTATTGTTGTCCATACACATGTCTTCCTTTGGCAAATAGTATCATTGATTCTGTCTCAATATTTGTTTGAACTTTGTTGCCATGTTCCTAAATTAAAGGGGTAGTTGAGTTTTGGTATAGAGGCCGCTACACAACATTTTTGTTGTGAGATAATGAAAAACTGAGTGTCAAATTCGAAAGAGCATACAATTTTAAATGTCAGAACAAACTTTATTTGATCAAAATCGGTTCAGAAATGGCTGAAATATCCATAAACATAACCATTTGTAATAATTGTGGGGCCCCACAATTATTCGATAATTTTGAACCAGCCGTTACAAAAAAATTTTAAAATGCTTCCTCTTTTAACAAAATTACCAAAGAGGTTTTTAAATAGTTGTTGGTTATTTCTCTATATATCTAATCACTATTTCAACAAAACATCACATGCACAATATTTTATTTAAAACGGTTGAAACTGATGAGTGTTTAGAGAGCGCCCTCTTGAGTTTCAACGGCTTTTTAAAAATGATAACAGGCTTCTTACTTAGTCATTTGTAATCTGTTGTTCCTCTCGAGCATGGTGGAGTTATAACTATTAGTTTGTAATGTAATGGTGCAGGTTTTTGTTACAAAAAATCAGTTTGACCAAAACTGTACTCTCTTTACCAAAACTCAACTATCCCTTCAATTAAGCCACCATCGACTCAAGCTCCCTGCTTATGGTGGTCAGTCTGCTGCATTTATTGACTTTGTAATAATATAGATTAATTATTGTCATGTTGATTATTGTATTACTATTTTAATTTCAATTGTTTTCTTATCAAGATATATGAAAAAAGGATGTTCTGTATATTTCATTTTGATTGTGTTGCAGAAATAGAAACAACTGTAAAGAAATAAATTATAAAATCTTTTCCTTACCCCAATGAAGGTGATGATAGTTTGTATCAATTCTATGGAACTTTAAAATTTCAGGAGGAAGGGGGTTAAAGTAGTGACTGATCATTTTCGTCTTATCTGTTTGTGTTACGATATGCGTGGAGCATGAAATAAAATGTAGTTTGTTTGTATTTCTCTGTTTTAGCATGCGACCTTTCTACAGAATGAATTTGACATCGAATATCCAGTCTGTATGTTGGATTCTATCGTAGCCCGGCTACCCCCTTACTGGCACGAAAGAATATCAGATGTAAGTATGTATTGGTAAATATTGTCCCTAGTCTCTACGTACAAGTATATAGTAACTGTCATTTTTACCCTGACGAAGATCCTGCTAGGATTGAAAGCTAGGCTATATATACGGCTCTTATTTTATCACATTGGCGATTTTTTAAATTTATTTTTTGTAGATAAGCAGTTTCCGCAGTATTTCTTCATTTATTTATTGGTAAACAAACTGTTACCATTCTGTTCAAGATTTTTTTCTTTCTAGTAAATTACAGTCATGAATAATGTTTGTGGAAATAAATCATATATATGGCTATGTTATTTGCAATATGTTAGATAATATTACGTTGCTCTTTCGCAAGACGATTTCCCATCAACTTGTGTTGGTTTTGGGTATTTTTACTGCATGACGTGGTGGTCGTGGGGTGGGGGTTATGATGGTGGTGGTGGCAGTAGTTTGATGGTGGCGGTGGTGATGGTGGTGGTGACGGTGGTGGTGGTGTGGCTGTGGTGGACGTGGTGGTATTGATACTAATGTCAGTGATAATGCTTGTGATGATTGTGGTGTTGGTGGTATTGATAATGCTAGTGATTGTGACGATGGTCGTGGTCATGGTTGGGGCGGGGTGGGGGTGGGGGTGGGGACGATGACCTTAAATATGGTCATCCGGGCGGAAAAGTGGAGTTAGAGATCAGGATGTGGAATATACTATAGTGGGGGTGACTTTTTATCAGCTTCTGGAACAATTTGAACTCTCGTTATATAAAACGATATTATAATGAGAATGCTAATGTAAGTCCTGGTTCTACAGCATTGTAAAAAGCAAGTTGAAAATGCTATGAAGTACGTTGTTTTCAATGTTTGTTTTAACGTAACCATCATATCATGTAATCACCTCGTTTAGTTTAATGACTTTTAAAGCCAAATAAGGGATTTACTAACCAGTCATGATTGTCATTTTACGCGTGTTGTTCTCGCAGGTCATTCGGGACGCCATTAGAGATGAAGAGTCTTGGTTCTAATCTACCCCGGCCATCCAGTCATCACTATAACAACTTCTACACATTCTACACGCAACATGGCGAAAATATGCGATATTTGGACGAACTGTTCAACTGTAGAGAAATGATTATTGGAGGACACCTACTGGCAGTGGCGTATCTAGTATAGGGGTTTGGTGGAGCCAGGGTACAGCCCCCCCCCCCCCCCCCCCCCCACTCCAAGTTAAGAGATACAACAAAATCCAAAATCAGCAAAATTAGCCTTAGATTAATGACAAATGAACAAGGAATCTGCGACACTCGAACCCGCGACTACCTGACCGGCGCTCTAGCGACTGCGAAATGTGTTCTCCGTCGGTTGTTGTTACATGGTATACATGGTATAAGCTCTCTTCAATGCTCGGGTTAGGCACATTGCCCCCCCCCCCCCCCCCCCAAAAAAAAAAAAAAAAAAAAAATCGTCCCACTCCCATCATGCCCACTGTTTCTCAACTAACATGGATACGCCACTGCTATAGAAAAATGGTAAATCTAGATGACAAATTAATAATGGCGGACGCCCTCCGATCACCAAGCAACCGTGCACCATGCCTCCATAACTGTAATCGGTATGTTGCTATTATTTTCTATGGAAATACATGTAACTCAAAATAATCACGTGCTAAAGGCCCGGTCACATATCACCGGATAGCGTAAACGGATGCCCGACGGAGAGACAAAAAATAAATCCGTTCGTCTCTGTTCGTATGCGTTTCTTGTCCGTTCCTTGTCAGGCGATGAACGTTGTTCTATTCGGCGGAATGTTTTGTGCATGAAGCAATGGAGACGACTTTCATCACCGTATAATTTGATTTCGCAAATTTTCTATTCGTCGGGCATCCATTTATGCTATCCGGTGATATGTGACCGGGCCTTAATTACGGACGGACGTCTGCTACAGGCCAACAAACACAAGCGCAGAGCGTGAACATGTCATACAAATGCACAAAAAATATGGTTCGTGATGGTATCACTTTTATTCTAAGAAAATTAACTATATGATATGTTGTCGGATGAATAATACACTTTGCTAATTATCTCGGAAGATAAAATACAGTGTCCCATTCAAAATTGATACCAGGGTATGATGTGAATGTACTGTAATACTTGTCTTTGTTTTGCGTTTAGAAAGATAAAAAATACATATATTTATGATGATGATAGTCCTTATGTTTTCACCTTTCTAAATGCAATGTAATACACATACATAATTAATGAATCATTTGTCATGCCTTCAATTCTCAACGTAATTCAGTTTTATAGTGTTTTTTTTCTCTGTAAGGGATCATTTTGGGCTGCTATATAGAGGGGTGGTATTTAAGATAGGTTTGACTGGGATTTGTTTTATTGTTGATTTGTTGTTGTTCAACATTTGCTTAGAAAATAAATCAAATAAAGTCCTTATATATAGAGAAACACATTGTGAATGATTCGTGTTACATCCAAACTGGCTTTGGATATAGACCCATCAATATTGTGGGATAAAATTAACAGATGACAACTAATGGACACATATTAGCACGACTATTAATATGTTACATACGGAATGTTGTATTTGTCCCTGTAAGCACGTGTAACGTTTGCGTCACAATGGCGCACTAAGAAATGAAAAACAATTTTGACAAAGATGCAGAAAATCGTTTATTCTAGCCAAAGGTGTAGCCGTAAACAAATAAAAGTCTAAATTGATATGTTTTTGTTTTCGTATATACGATATATCAACTAAACTCTGTCCATTGTTCAGTACTGATTTATCCAAACATTTGATTTACTTCAGTGTTATTACGTTTTTTGGGTGACGTCATGATGTCATCAGATTTGTGCTTTTAATTAAAATGTGTCCATAAATAACGTACCGCAATGCACTTGTTTCTCAAACCTTTCTTAATGAAATCTTCTGGTATAAAGTAATAAGTGTTGGCTTTTGTTTTGTATCTCATGTGGATCATGTGTATCGAAAAAATGCGACCTTTTAAACTCCTCACATCGCTTATTGGGCATAGCTTACTCGCGATAGTTATACTACAGAATAACACATGTTCTTTGAAAAGCAGTGTATTTTGCCTAGAGGCCATAGATGTAGAAATTAGATAGTCACGTGATAGTTTGTGCTCAATCTAAGATGTCATTGTCATTAGATATACGTACATAAGTTTTGCTCTCATTTAGTTTATGTAGAACTCCATACGTAAGCTGGTTTAATTAGAGAGGGGAATTTCAGTTGAGAACCATGAACCGCACGTTTTTTTGTAACGTTATGTTTCAGATTAATATCTGGCCGTCTGGGCATTATAACCTCATTACATCGCCCAGTTCTGTAATGTGTTTATTTTGAGGAAATAGTAACAAATTAATGACATGAGCAGTTTTAATAATACAGATGAATTGCGTTGTATTTGTTAGCGATGACGTTTATTGTTTCTTTGTCGCCGATGAAATACCAGTTGAATTAATTAAAAGCGTCTGAAATGAATGTGATTAAATACAGACCACCTACGTCACCATGTTATTGGAAATGTGATTACAAATAAAATAATATGAAATTATATTATAAATATAGCTTACTCTATTTTGTGCCGATTAGTGTGCTTTGGAACAAATATATTTGTTATCCTCAACATGCATGTATGCCCTACGGAAATAAAATGTTTTGCTTTTGTATCCATTCATGTTGCATTTTCTTCCCCCTATTCATCACCACCACCTTACCTTACCACCATCATTAACAAGATCATCATCATCATCACCATCATCATCATCATCATCATCATCATCATCATCATCATCATCATCATCATCATCATCATCATCATCATCATCATCATCATCATCATCATCATCATTATTAGCATAATCACCACCACCTTACCTTACCACCATCATTAACAAGATCATCATCATCATTACCATCATCATCATCATCATCATCAGCATCATCACCACCACATTACCTTACCACCATCATTAACAAGATCATCATCATCATTACCATCATCATCATCATCATCAACATCAACATCATCATCATCATCATCATCATCATCATCATCATCATCATCAACATCATCATCATCATCATCATCATCATCATCATCATCATCATCATCATCATCATCATCATCATCATCATCACCATCATCATCATCATCAACATCAACATCATCATCATCATCAACATCAACACCATCAACTTCAACATCAACATCATCATCATCAGCATCATTATCATCATCATTAACAACATCAACATTAACATCATCATCATCATCAACATCAACATCATCATCATCATCATCATCATCATCATCATCATCATCATCATCATCATCATCATCATCATCATCATCATCAACATCATCATCATCATCATCATCATCAACATCATCATTATCATCATCACCCAGGGAGTTGAGATAGTGCCTAAGATAATTGGGTTTGGAATTTTCGGGTACGTGGTGGGTGTATGGAAGTGGTTGTTTTATGATATCTGCAATTTTGTTATCGTTATTGTAGTACAAATAAATGCACATGATTTATTATATTGAATATAACTCTATGAAAAAGTTATTTTCAAAAAGGTTTAATCCACATTTGCCTTCACTAACCAAGACAATACTAAACGAAATCTGATGTAAAATCATGTACATATGAATACGATAAATGACTTCCGTACACTCACCACGTACCGAAAATTCGCTACCAGATAACTGTCATAATTGTGCAGGTTTGACCATGGGTTTGACCAGGGGATGAACTAAGAACACGACCTTTTTAAACAATAGGGTATGCATCTCAATCAGCTAACGTTCTTATTAGGACGCAATTAACCATAAACTAATCATCTGCAGTCAACGAATCAACAAATAATTATTATTTTTATTGGTGTAAGATTTACAAGCAAACACATGCTACCCTGAACGATCAGAGGTACTTTATAGGACTCAAAATGTAAATTAAAGGGGTAGTTAAGTTTTGGTAGAGAGGACGCTGCACATCACAATTTTTTTGTGAGGTAATGAAACACTGAGTGTCGAATTTAAGAGCGAATGCAATTTTAATGACAGAATAAACTTTATTTGGTCAAAATCGACCCAGAAACGGCTGAAATATCAATAAATATATCTGATCTTATAATTATTTGGGGCCAAAATAATTAGATGATTTTTTTCAAAATTTTTTTTAAATGCTTGCACTTTTTCAAAAAATTTCAAAAGCGTTTTTTAAATAGTTGTTGATGATCTTTCTATTTAATCATTATTTCAATAAAACATCACATGCATAATTTTGTATGAAAAATGGTTGAAACCAAGGCCTTTTTAGAAAGCGCCCTCTTGTGTTTTAATGGCTCTTTTTTTAATGATAACGGGCTTTTTACTTAGTCGTTTGTAATTTTGTATACCTTTCGAGCATGGTGGAGTTATAACTATTAGTTTATAATGTTACTGTCCAGGTTTGGTTACTAAAGTTCAGCCTTACCAAAACTGTACTAATATACCCCTTTAAAATTGAGATCTTTTAATAAACATTGATTAATAATAACTAATTAATAAGGACATAATTCTGAAGCAGTGTTTGTATTTTCTGAACTCGATTGGTCATCAGTATGAATTGAAACTGGAAACTGGATTGAAATAATGACTAATTCCAATGGATAAGCAAACAATATCAATATATTTAATGATATATCTCTCGTTTGGAATACGTGCATTTCATCACGATGGATTTTACAGATATTGTTAGTCTACGAGGACAGCAAAACCATCCCTTTAATCGATAAATGGCATGAATATTTGATCATTGTACAGTGGTGTATTGCAGACATGACGTCACTCCTTTGATAAGACGAGCACCGCTTCATACGATTCATTACATTCAAAATTAGGACTTTCTTTATTGGACATTTCGTGAGCATTCAATACACCGCAAATCTTATCAATATTTTAGCAGTGTTTATAGTATCATCTAGTTAATTACGTGATAATCAACCTTGTATTTCCAATCTGTATTTAGCGCATTATCAATATAATAATTATAGTGATGCACGATGATCATCTTGATTG
>JBAMJV010001555.1:2500-12500 GCA_037951105.1 Echinarachnius parma | reverse complement strand
CGATAATTCAACTCATAATTTGTTGGGGGTAATCACTGTTTTCTGCCATCCCTGCAAACGGGAGGCTGCCATATTGTAAAACAGTTCAAATAACGTTGCATGCGGACTCAACAAAAACAGGGTTGCGTAACCACTGACATAGCAGCGGAGGCAACAGCAGCGGGTACGTAAACCGCTTTTGTGATTTCGTATGCAACTTGTTTTTTAACGTGGACTGTTTCGAAACATGGCCGCCCCAACATGCCCAAGGGTCATCAAAACCATCGATTATTTCAATTATGAGTGATACATAAGAGGGAATATACGAGTATAAGTGAAAGGATTTATGCTCTTTTCAGTAACAGCCAGCGAAAATAACATCATTTAGCTTCCCTTTAACAGCTAAAATGCGAGTTTGAAACGACCATGCACAGCAAGCATTATGTATGCACTGATTGAGTGATCTGGTGGTGTTTCACAAGGATCCTAAGTTGAACTTAACTTAAGTTGGATTTTAAAAGTATGGTAAGCCATTTGTAGCGTGTTTTTGAATATATTCAAAAGCAAAAATACAAGTATGTTAGACATAAATGTTACATCAAGAACTTGAAATCCATTTGATAATAAACAAAAATATATATGATTTGAATCAACATTTTATGCCTTTTAAAAGAACTTTTACAAAAATGTTTCAAAGAAACTAATGGCTTTCCATAATTTTTAAGTCCAACTTAGAGTTAAGTTCAACTTAGGATCTTTGTGAAACACCCTCCTGGAGTTTGACGTGATTGACACTCGAACGTGTTACTGGTGTCAAACTGGTAGTGAGGGTTGTAAGCTGAATTTCTATTTTCTCCCGAATATTTTATGTACAGAAGAAATACGTAATAAGAGTCGTTTTGTGCTGAAGATAAATTTATTAAATCGACAATTAAGGCTTTAATGGTTTCACAGTGGTTCAAATTTCTTGCAAATGTGAACGAAGGTGAATTAATATGCCAAGATATTGCATTCTTTAACAATATACTGTATAGATAAAAAGGTGACCCCTATCATATAACCGATGAATTAACCAATCTGATTGGTATTCATTGCTTGCCAGTCATTACGTGTGGATAATGTTTAAATAACGATCTTTGGTGCATTATTTACCACCAGAGAAACTAACAACATTTTCGTTGAGTTCACTCGAAGCGTGCGAGGTGGTGGGGGAGGAGGGGGGGGGGGGGGGGGTGGTGAGTTGCACCTCTCCCTAAGGGTTTAAACATACCAAAAAGCTCCTTATATTCAAGCAAAAACCTCTCGTATTTGGGTTAAATATACACATTTATGGACAGAATCAGCCACTTTTCGACAGAAAAAAATAAGCTCATAATTTGGTGAAGAGAGAAAAAATGTTGTTCGGCAAAGAACCCCAGCCTTCGGAAATAAATTGTCCGTTCGATCAAGGTCATGCTCTCACTAAACATGTAGGCTATTGATTTCAAGCTTGTCCTTTCTTAAATTCGATGTTTTAACATTATTATATCAATATATTATCGACTGTATTTGTGATAAGCAATGTTTATTTTAGCCGGAAATTCGTTTTTAAAGATTAATGAGAGATTCTAACTACCCTACTAGTACTATATAAAGTGGATATGCAAAGCATTAATAATAAAGTACACCTTACAATTAAAGAGTAATTCATTTCAAAAATATGAAAGTTCTTGTGTACAATTTCCAAGAAATCTTTTTTCAAGTTGATTTTTAGTTAAACAAGTTAGATGACCGTTGACATAATCATGGAATACAATAATTATTATAACATCGATATTGCCGACGGCGAAGAAGTTGTTTTGATTTTATATATATTTATTTAACAAATAAATCCTGCCCTTTACCAGAATAAAGTAATAACGCCGAACAGCATCTATGCATTAATTAACTTGTAGAATTCAAGTCATGTTCCTAGAATGATACGGGGAGCATAAATAAATGTAATTTCACGACCCAACTAGAAAGTGTGCGTAATTATTTACGTATACCTTTAATCAGAAAGCGTTCGAAGACTCGTATAGAGTAACTACATACATTGAAACTAAACCGAACACAAAAAGTAACTACCCCCCTAAACAACTGTTCATAAATGTATAACCGATAATTGTTTCAAGATATCATCTTGCCATAATATTGATACAGTAGTTATGTACATTATGTGTGAAAATCAGAGATATGCATCACTTTATGGCTGAATGAGCACAGATTAAAGACAAAATGGCCCAATTCAAAAATCACAAGGCATTGCGCGTGCCTGTACATTGTTGTGAAACAGCACATGTGGCTGAATGCATTGGTTTTGGTTTATGAAACAAGTGCTGTTTGACATTCCATTCATTTTGATTTTTGTATGGCACATGTGGTAAAATGCAGTACTTGCAATTGTAAAACGGTGCATTTAAAAAAAAATCACTATTCAATAAACTGTAATGATGATAATATTTTTTTTACGAATTTTTGAAATATTACAATTTTCTCTTGAATGTGTGTTCACTCAACCATGGATTAATGGTAAACTCTTTTTACACATTGTTTTCCTAACTACCATGATAATATTTTGGCAAGACGAAATCTTGAAACGATTCTTGGTAATAATAATAATAATAATGGACATTTATATAGCGCAAATTGCAAAATAGCCTCTAAGCGCTGAACAATATAATTACATACAAATTATCAAATGAAATTTCAAGTTACATATAAAACATACATGTATAAACAAACATTAACTATTACAAAAATGCTAACTTAAACAAATGAGTTTTTAACCTAGATTTAACATTTGGGGAAGTACGGATATTAAGGGGAAGATTGTTCCATAGAAAGGAAGTAGCATAGGAAAATGATCTTTCACCATAATATTTTGAGTTAATTCGTTGTGTGAATTCCAGGAGAGACTGTGTAGATGATCGGAGTGTTCGAGTGGGAGTGTAGTGGTGAATTAAATCTATTAAATAGGTAGGAGCAAGACCATGATAGGCTTTGAAAGTAGTGAGAAGAATTTTGTAGATAATACGAAAATTTATTGAAATTATGGGCAATTGTTTAGGGGGTGGTTACTTTTTGTGTTCGGTTTACTTCGTTGTTACTGATCAACAGACAAACTATAACACAATAAAGATAAGAAAATCATCAATCCCTATACATGCTTTATAAGATTCGACAATGTCAATAAATTAACTTTACCATATTAAAGGGGTAGTTCAGTTATGGTATCTAAAAAAACCTCTTAGGTATATTTTCGAAACAATGTAGGCATTTTATAAATTATCGATGTGGGACCCACATGTATTCCAATCGGATACATTTATTGATATTTCAGCTGTTTCCAAGCCGATTTTATTTAATTATGTTTGTTTTATCTTTCAAATCACATGCTCTTCCAAATATAACACTAAGTTTGTCATTACCTTGCAAATAAACTATTTCTTTAAGCGCCCTCTAAACCAAAACTAAACTATCCCTTTAATAAGTAATGCAAATCTTGGTCCGTTCCGTTGTCACTCGATAAGTTGCTATACGCTTGAGTCGTTTAGGCAGTCAAAGATATCCACGATGACATCGCCCAGGAAGAATTCAGCATTGCATCCTCCACAGTAGTTGGGTCTGTATCATAAAATACAATAATTATAATGAGGTTGATTTGAGAGCCCTTTCACACGAGGGCAAAATCGTGATTGCAATCACGATTGGAAACATTTTTCACTCAAATCACGGTATTTTTTGTCCGTGTGAAAGCAAACTAGAATCACGAATCGCGAAACTCTAATCGTGGTCTGGAGGTGATTTCTAATCACGATTCACTCAAATCACGGTGCGAATCTCTCGTGTGTAAAGCGGTGGTCACAACCCGCCGTACTTGCAAGTGCGTGCCCCGTGCGTGCTGTCTACTTGCAAAAACGTGGGCAAAATTTGGGTATCCGTACGTGGTGAGTACCGACTCAGTACCGACTCAGTACGGATTTGGGAGCACGCAGACACGACGTAGCACTTTTAGTGCACGAGGAACTTTCGCTGCGTTCGCTGCGTTTTCGCTGCGTTCTACAGCCAATGAGCGCACGTGCGTGCTGCGCACGTGATAAGTGCGTGGTCCGTGCTTACTCGGCACTTCCCCAGTTCAACTGTCCAATGAGCACGCAGAACTCACGTGGACCGTACCGAGTAAGCACGTGCTCCGCACTTACAACGCACGTTGTGCGCACTGATTTCTGCAGTATAATATGAGCAGAAAAGGTTGTTCGCACTTGCACGCACTTAGTGAGTAAGGACACCGTACGTGAGCAGCACGTGTACGTACGGCCTCCGTACGATAACGTGGCAACCGCACGGAGACCGTACGTTGTAAGCACGTACAACGCACTTACCACGTGCGCAACGTACGATGCACGCAACCGCTCACGGCCAGGCGTGGCGTGCGGGCCCCGTACTTACACCGTGCGTGTGACGTGCGTTGCCGGTACTCCCTCCCTGCCTTTGCCACTCCCTCCCTACGTTTTCAGAAAAACGTGGCGGCCGTGGCCTCCCCAAAAACCGTACGGACTAAAAACACGCACGGTGGGTTGTGACCAGGGCTTAAAGCGGTGGTCACAACCCGCCGTACTTGCAAGTGCGTGCCCCGTGCGTGCTGTCTACTTGCAAAAACGTGGGCAAAATTTGGGTATCCGTACGTGGTGAGTACCGACTCAGTACCGACTCAGTACGGATTTGGGAGCACGCAGACACGACGTAGCACTTTTAGTGCACGAGGAACTTTCGCTGCGTTCGCTGCGTTTTCGCTGCGTTCTACAGCCAATGAGCGCACGTGCGTGCTGCGCACGTGATAAGTGCGTGGTCCGTGCTTACTCGGCACTTCCCCAGTTCAACTGTCCAATGAGCACGCAGAACTCACGTGGACCATACCGAGTAAGCAGGTGCTCCGCACTTACAACGCACGTTGTGCGCACTGATTTCTGCAGTATAATATGAGCAGAAAAGGTTGTTCGCACTTGCACGCACTTAGTGAGTAAGGACACCGTACGTGAGCAGCACGTGTAGTACGGCCTCCGTATGATAACGTGGCAACCGCACGGAGACCGTACGTTGTAAGCACGTTGTAAGCACGTACAACGCACTTACCACGTGCGCAACGTACGATGCACGCAACCGCTCACGGCCAGGCGTGGCGTGCGGGCCACGCACTTACACCGTGCGTTGACGGTACTCCCTCCCTGCTCTTGCCACTCCCTCCCCACGTTTTCAGAAAAACGTAGCGGCCGTGGCCTCCCCAAAAAACGTACGGACTAAAAACACGCACGGTGGGTTGTGACCAGGGCTTAAGGCTTGACCTCCAAAACACGATTTGAGAGGCGGAGCTAATTACGTGACCTTATACATGCACTTCCGCCGATAAACCGCGCGCTCTTCGCTTCGAGTGCAGTGCACGCAGTGTAGTACCAGTGCTCTCCTTGTTTGATTGACAGGTACACAGAAACACGTCTCCAGAATCACGAATTATATAATCACGGTCTGCGTGAAGTCTTTTTCCTCGTGTGACAGGGTCGGCAACAGAATCACCGTGATTGTAAACATGATTACAATCATGATTGCAAACACGATTTGGCCCTCGTGTGAAAAGGCTCTGAGTCTTATATCACAATGCCGAGATTGATTCAGAGGACAATGAAATCCAGAAAAATTGTTGTATGCACTATAAGACACTAAGACCCCGTTAAAGCCCTGGTCACAACCAGGGGGGGTAAACTCAGCCGCCATGGCGGTTAGGTATGCATGCGATTAGAAGCAGTTTAGCTACGTCACAAAACGTCATCAAAAGTATGACAGGCTGTGTATTTCGAAATTGATCTGGAATTAAAAAATAAAATACATCACATTGAGCAGTGAAATATTCACCACTTCTTTATCTAGCGTAATCAATTTGTGTTGCCCTTTTCTATACCCAATTAATAAGACCACCTTTTAAGTTACATTTTGTGTTAAATACTGTTTATGATTGCTCAATATTTGCAGAAGAGTCGCTCTTCATACACGGATCACTGTCTCAGCCAAGGGCAAAAATTGTTTACAAATTCATCGCGCGCAAAATCACAAATGTACGCGCTAATGACATCTTTGCCATAGAAAATGTACAGTGTGAGTGCGCTTGGTAAAGTGCGCGCCTTACGCACATTCCTATTGTTTTGTCATATAACCTCCCCACAATGCAGTTTTGAGACGAACTTCCTCCGTTCAATACTGCTCGTAAACAAGACCGTCAGCCCGCCATTGTTTTATGTACAAAGTGTATGGGGTACGGTACCTACGGGCAATACAGTTTACCTTCTAGTTCTACAACGGCAGTGTTGGAGTCATACTTCTATGGTCACAACCCACCGTGCGTGTTTTTAGTCCGTACGTTTTTTGGGGAGGCCACGGCCGCTACGTTTTTCTGAAAACGTGGGGAGGGAGTGGCAAGAGCAGGGAGGGAGTACCGTCAACGCACGGTGTAAGTGCGTGGCCCGCACGCCACGCCTGGCCGTGAGCGGTTGCGTGCATCGTACGTTGCGCACGTGGTAAGTGCGTTGTACGTGCTTACAACGTGCTTACAACGTACGGTCTCCATGCGGTTGCCACGTTATCGTACGGAGGCCGTACTTACACGTGCTGCTCACGTACGGTGTCCTTACTCACTAAGTGCGTGCAAGTGCGAACAACCTTTTCTGCTCATATTATACTGCAGAAATCAGTGCGCACAACGTGCGTTGTAAGTGCGGAGCACGTGCTTACTCGGTACGGTCCACGTGAGTTCTGCGTGCTCATTGGAAAGTTGAACTGGGGAAGTGCCGAGTAAGCACGGACCACGCACTTATCACGTGCGCAGCACGCACGTGCGCTCATTGGCTGTAGAACGCAGCGAAAACGCAGCGAACGCAGCGAAAGTTCCTCGTGCACTAAAAGTGCTACGTCGTGTCTGCGTGCTCCCAAATCCGTACTGAGTCGGTACTGAGTCGGTACTCACCACGTACGGATACCCAAATTTTGCCCACGTTTTTGCAAGTAGACAGCACGCACGGGGCACGCACTTGCAAGTACGGCGGGTTGTGACCACCGCTTTACAGTGAAAAAAAGGCCGGGCCGAGACGCGTCTCGGCCCGGCCTTTTTTTCACTGTAAACGCTCAAAAGGCCAAATGCGGGGCCAAAAGTGGCCGCGCATTTGGCCCCGCTCTGGAGGTAGTCTCGGCCGCGGCCGAGACGCGTCTCGGCCCCCCTTTTTCTCACTGTAAACACACGCAGGGCCAAATGCGGTACCAAATTGGGAAAACAATTCATTGCAAATAACGCGCCTTTGTTCTGTGACCCCGGCGTGCCTCCAAAATAATGGTTTGTTTACATGCAGAGCGCCACTACGACAAGATATTGAAAGGGCGGCCGGGCCGCGAGGGCCGAGACCGCCACTGTAAACGCACCAAAATTGGGGGGGCCGAGTACCGCAATTTAAGCAGGGCCGAGACGCGTCTCGGCCCGGCCCTGCACTGTAAACGGGGTCTTAGTAAGATGAATAGTTCATGAAAATGTGAGCACAATCGGTCAAGAAATAAGAAAACTATGGCTCTTTGAAAAGAGCCATTTTTTTCTACGGCAAAGTCTCGTTCGCAGTTACCTATATCCTTGATGAAATCGACTATATCTACCAAGGCTTCCTACCCCTCAGATGCAAAACATACCTCTCTCCTCGTTAAACATGTTGTACGCCAATTATGGTGATTTCTGCGAGTATGCGTATTCATAATAGTGAGTTAAAGGGGTAGTACAGTTTTGGTAAGGCTGAGCTTTAGTAACCAAAACCTGCACAAAAACATTACAAACTAATAGTTATAACTCCACCATGCTCGAAAGGTATAGAAAATTACAAACGATTAAATGGACTACAGCGTCTAAGATGGCCTATTTTTCACATTAGGCTCTCTAAAAGTAATTTTTCCTCAAGAAAAAGAATTTGGCAGTCATTTCCCATGAAATTAATTAATTTGTTAGGTAATTAGTATTTCATATTTGGCACATGTGTCAAGCAGGTCAAGCTTTACAAGTTGCAATCATAAACATTTTTAGAGGTCACCATAATTATGAGGGCGCTATTTACGACAATATGATAAAAATCATAGAAAATGTCAGAATATAGAAGTTGTTGAGCTTTTTTCGCCAAGTGGACTGTTATCAAGTAGGCAAAGTTATCTTTTCAACATATGACATATTTTGGAACATAGATCAGGACATTTCTGTGGAATTTGATGGGATTTAGAGGCCAATTAGGTCCGCAAAGTCATTGTGGAGGTGATCTTCACACAACTTATCAAGCACATTACAGTACTTGATAATTTACGTATGCAATTTCTTCAATTTTTACCCTATAAACTTAAACCAAGTGGATTTTGTTCATATCAAAATGTTTGTTGACATAATAAGAAACCCTCATTAGCAGATTTTAATCATAAAAATAGATAAAAACTATATATGACTTAATTCTTATTATATTCATTGTTTTGCGCCATTTTGTCCTTAAAAACAAAGAAAAACAAAAGAAATATCCATGAAATTTTTGTCAGGTCATGAAAACCTGTTACCGATCATATAGATTATATGAATAAACTAATTCATGTCAATGCCTGGACAGTACAATGAATTTACAAAACCTATATTATACTGTACACATATTACACTCATTTTGTGTTAATCACTTTCAATATAAGTTTACTAGATACTGTTACTAATCGAAGATAAAAAATACCATGTCAATACCTTGGGTTTTGTATGGAAAGGTTGTTCAATTCAAATTTAGAAGAAAAACAAAATCGGAAAATTATGAGAATCTTAGTTTGTTTTATTAATTCTTATTATTTCCGCTATTTTGTTCTTGAAAAACAAAGAAAAACAAAGAAAAAACAAAAACAAACAAATGACTTATATTTTCTGATATTGTGACTTTACTTTTGTACAGTTTATAAATTTCAAATAGAAAACACTTCAGAAATTTACAGGATTTACTTGTTTAGTGCAAGGTAAACAAAATAAGACTTAAATTTACAAACATGCCTTTCAGAAAGTGGTTACCATGGCAACGAGAAAAATCTGACACTTTTAAATTTCATACCACAATGTTCCCTATACAATTTTAGGAAAAGTCACTGAATTTGGCGAAAATTGGAGGGAAAATGTGGGCGTGGCAGTAAAAAATATGGTAGGGGGGCTCATTCAGCCCCCCCCCCCCCCCCCCCCCCCTTAGGCTTGATAGGGTTAAAGGGAGCGTTGAGTATTGGTATTTTCCGAAGTGCCCCCAAAAATTAATTGTAACTGATTTGGTTGATTTCAATTCCATGTGAAAGATCATTAAATAAAACATGGGAAATAACAATAATTCCCATTCAAATGCTCTCATTGTTGTGAAATTTGCTTTCAAAATATTGTATAAAAGTGATTGACATCCGGCTATCAGATTTAGAGAACGCTAGCGCGAAGCGCTAGCGTTCTAGGTCCTTCTAACCGTATACACGTATCGCAAGCGCCGTTCGCCGTTCGCCGTTCGCATCGGCGCCCATCGCGATCATCTTTCGTTCAAAATCTGTTCGGAGTCGCGCTAACACACGGAGAGAAGTCGAGGAGGCGCATAAATCACTGATTTTTAGCGGAATGGAGGGGAAAATCATAATTTTAATTCACCCGATGGTTGGATCACATATTGGAGAATGAATCAGTGGTAAGTACCGTATCATATGTATAATTTTAAGCACAATTAGCGTGCACAAACAATATTCATTTTCAGTCCCGTATTAGGAGGACCTAGAACGCTAGCCCGAAGCGCTAGCGTTCTCTAGAGTTAATTTGACTCTTGAGTTGTAACGGCTCTTTTTGAATGATAACAGGGGTTTTACTTTGTCGTTTGTAATTGTGTATACTTTTCGAGCATGGTGGAGTTATAACTATTAGTTTGTACCGTAATGGTGCAGGTTT
>JBAMJV010001554.1:0-146967 GCA_037951105.1 Echinarachnius parma | reverse complement strand
TTTGACCTGTGCCCCAAACAGTTTCAGAAAATTGTCTTTTACCTACAGTACTCTTTCTAACATTGATTCTGGAACTTAATTGTGAGAACAAAAAACAACAACAATATTTTGACCTGTTGACCTATGACCTCCCATGACCCCATTCCCTAATCAGGTCATATACTTCACTGGACGCATACCAGTATTATTATCATGTTATCCTTCAAGGATTCTCAAACTATCTTGATAATAATATAATTTTTGCATATTTGTTAGCTATGTGACCTTTGACCTTTGACCTCATGGACCAAAATCATATCCAATAATCCGTACCTCTAAATACATGGATTGTACAAAGTTTGAACGAAATCCATCCAACGATTTTTGAGAAATTGCAAAAAAAAGAACACTGATGTACAGATGCACATACAGACAGACGGACATACAACCCATACACATACATGACTCAGGTAACTTTGAGATGGAAACATTATCAACTGACTCTATTCATATAATTATAGCATGAGCAATCATGCTCATGAAAAATGATTGACGTGCGCTGCGAACCGGTGATTTTTTCCACGCCCATTTTTACACAATATTAACAAATAACAAATCTGTGTAAAAATAAATAAATACATGAGGTGTGCCCCCAATCATCATGACTACGCTACACCACTGAACCTCGTTATAATAAAGAGTTCTGATACAACAAAACCCTCTTACCCCGTGTTCACACACAAAAATGTCATCTCTTAATCAGCATCAGCAGCTGACTATAGAATCAGCTGCTGATTAGCTATACGATGAAATTTGTCTGTCTGAACGCTGACTAACGAAACGACGTATAGCGAATCATGACTAACGAAACACGGGTTTGATCATCGTTTCGTACGAGAGCCGACTATAGAATCACGCTCTTTTCGTGTGTGAACAACGGTTGCTCGCTTAATCATGATTAGCTACATGTATACGACTCGTAACTAACTGGGCGTGGCTTAACGTGAACGTTCGCGTGCCCACAGAAGACAGCAGACAGAAAAAAGACAACACACTGCGCAGTAGCAAATTGCGCACTTATACGATGTTCGGTGCACCTGGAAGCCAGCTGTTGTGGAATCTTGGCTTTGTGTGTGTGAACGTAAGAGGTAGTTTGGTTTAATCATGACTAACGATACGTCGTATCCGTTAGTCATGATTATTTAGTCATGATTAAGGGATGAAAATGTTTGTGTGTGAACACGCTGTTAAATAACAAGACCTAATTTATGGGTCAAAGTTTATGTATTCTTTTGATTTTTACCCTGATAAAACAAGGTAAATTTCAAGGTCCCAAGCTCCCCATTATAACAAGGTTTCATGATATTTGGAAAATAACATTTAGAAGAAGAAAAAAAAGTAAATATTTATATATATACATATAGCTGTGATCATTTTTATTTGTTTTCATGTTTTCTGGTTGGCATCTAGATCCTTCATTGTTTTTTATTATCACAAGTTTCAGGACTGCATTGAAGCTATATATATACGTTTAGGTGGGTGATGTTTCAGCTGAGGCAAGGTCAAGGGTCAACATGCCCACATACTGAGGACAGTTGTCATAAGGTCTGCCAAGGTCAGATAAGGGCACAGCAGGCTGATGATGTTATCATTTAGATTCCCATCATAATGCAGGCAACGGTATGCACTCTTCGAATTGCCTCCATGTACTGTATGTGTACAATGTTTACTTACTTTGCACAGTAGGTCTGCATGCAAACTTGCATTTCAAAATATTATGATTGAATACCCCTTATACAGCAATTCTCCTTGGATCAAACACTATGTATAGCTGTATCAATAATTCAATGCTAGAAATAAACTTCTTCTTTTTTTCCATGTGGCCCAGCCTTCTATGTTAGTGTCAGAATGAAACCTGAATCTGTTGAGGTGGCTCCAAATAAAGAAAACAAATTTAAATTATGTATATTTGCAGGGCTCGACACTCGCACTGGCCCGCTGGCCCGGGGCCAGTGAAATTGCACTTCGGGCCAGCAAAAATGTATGAAAGTCATATTTTGGTGGCCCGATCGGGCAAGCAGATTTTCAACCTGACATTGACAAAATTATAAAAACCTTGTTTTCTTCCATGTCATGCTTCATCTATAATCACAGGTTTGATCAGGAATGAGTTATATTTTGAATAGTAAAAAGTTTACTGATGAAAACATTTTTGGGGCAGTAAATTTTTCTTTTGGGCCACCAGAAAGGGGACAGAAGTTATTTAACTGGCCCTGATATTTGGTTGCCCATGAAATAATGGTGGCCCAAAGCTAATTTGTAGTGGTCCCAGGCGGGCGGGGCGATACTCATGTTGTGCCAAAGTATAATTACATGAATAGTATACACTACATGTTTGTAGCATATGCGCACATCAGAACTAGTGCAAATAATGTGCTGGTAAATATTTAAAGAAAATTGAAAATCCATGATGGATGTATACCTATTCATGTGGGCATAATACTTATCAAATTTGGAGCCAAACTCTGTGATGAATCCCACTTCGATAATGACTGATTTGACTGTGCACAGACAAACACATTTGTTTACATTTAATTTCGGTGTCTCTTGCATTCTCTCCTACTTTTCCACTCCTTTCTAATGAGAATTCTACGGTAACCAAAGTGTGCTTCACTCTTTCCTAATTCCCCTGTTCCTAAAATCCCATGGTAACCAGTCAATTCATCATTCTAATTAAACATTTCAATATTTGCCATTACAAGAGGAGAAGCAGCTTGCAATGACAGGTAAACTTCCCTGCATCACAGCTGAGTTCTCTGGACAAAATAAGCTCGGCAATATCTTTACAAATTATTCCTTCATACTAAGATTACACGGACATATTCAATTAAAAAAATGCAAAATATAAATTACACTTTTTACCAGGGTATGAAATACACAGGGCTGAGGGCAATTTTGCCTCCTAATTTTCAAAATAGCCCCCTAAAATCAGTAAGTAGCCCCTAAAATTACCATAGTGAAATATTTTGTGATATCTATCAGATTGAAAAAGTAGCCCTCATAAATCACAATTTTATATTTTGCCTGCTTTGTACTTATGAAGTCCTGTGCAGCTCCTTAGCCACACATTACAAATCAAGTTTAAAATGAACATTGGTTGGAAAGTGATCTCCTATTAGCAAAAAACTCTCACTTACAATAAGATAAAATGTAATTATTGAACTCATGTCATAATTTCAAAATAGTCAATGTATGCAAGTTCTGCTCAAGATGATTGCATTAGTCAAATTACATACCAATTCAAAACATTATTTAGTACTTTAAAGGGACTTAGTAACATTGTCCAAATCCTCAAAATCCAATTTGAATTCTAGCGGTTCCCTCATACCTTGTTGTATTGGTATTAACAATAAAATCATGGGACAGCTTTCGGTTTTTCAGATTTCCCTTTCGTTACAAAGATATGTACGATTGAAGTATCCGTTGGATTTTTGAAACCGTGTACAAAGTGAGTGCAGTGAGTTAGTGAATATCATTTTGCATTTTTGCTCATTACTCAGCCATGCAACGTCCATTTGACTTGAAATTTTCACACAAAACCCTGTGGACATATCAGATAACAACAATATACATGGCACCAACCATTCATCACTTTTTGCACATGTCAACAAAGTTACTAGATCCCTTTAAATATTTTTTTCATGACAGTTTTTCTGTCTTTCAAATCTCTTTTGTACACTTAATACACTTTATAGGTTCCTGTACTGTTCTACTTAAGTTGTTTGGGTAACATCAACAATCAACTTGGCCATGTGTGGTGTGTGTACTGAAGAAGAATAGGAAGGAGGCAAGATATATAAATTGAACTACCAAATCTCTCATAATTAAAAAAATGTCAATATATGCAATGTGTGCACTTATTGCACTTAGTAAAATATCATATTTGTATTTGTACCAATTCAATACATTATTTTGTACACATCAGACATTGTTCATGAAGGTTTTTTCCTGTCTCAGAATGTCTTTAGGTTTGTGTAGTACCGTTCCCCTTTATTGTTTGCGTAACATCAACAATCAACATGGCCATGTGTGGTGTGTGTAATAAACAGAGGAAGGAGAAAAGATACAATTTAAACTACCAAATCTGTCTTAATTTCAAAATTGTCAATGTATGCAAGTTATGTACTTATTGCGTTTAGTAAAATATAATTCTTGTACCAATTCAAAGCATTATTTTGTACACATCAGACATTGTTCATGACAGTTTTTTCCTGTCTCAGAATGTCTTTAGGTTTATGTACCCTTACACTCTTATTGTTTGCGTAACATCAGCAATCAACATGGCCCTGTGTGGTGCGTGTACTGAGGGGGAAGAGGAAGGAAGGAAGATGATACGCAATGGCTTCGCTAGCTTTCAGGATGTCACAAAAGTCACACGTACGGAGAGGCTGTTATACGATCATCGTTAACACACCATAGAGGTTGAATAATCACCTCTAGAAGGCTATTAAGTTGTAATAAATGCAATGCTTTATTGCTTTGACATGATCATAGCGAATACACAACTGTAGTTAAATAATCACCGATAACAGATTAGTTAATGTATATATGACAGGATCATAAAGAATACACAATTGTGCTTGAACAATAACCTATAAAAGGCTAGTGTTAGTAAATGTGACGGGCTATAGCAAAACCCTGCACTTGTCGGTACAACTCAAAATGTAGATTTTCATACCATTAGAAAGGCCTCATCACAATCTTTCATTTGATGCTTTGTTCTACCAAATTGGTCAATAATTGACAAAATGATTGTATTCATTTTACAATCATATAGGTTTTTTACACATATTGTGTGAACTTAAAATGGCCATTTCTTCAAAACATGAATTACCGACAAGTGCAGGGTTTTGCTTATAGCCGGTCACATATGGCAGGATCATAAAGAATACACAATTGTGCTTAAACAATAACCTATAAAAGGCTAGTGTAGTTAATGATATGACATGATCAAAGATAACACACAATTGAGGTCATGATAACCTATAAAAGGCTAGTATAATCAATTATGTTATGACATGATCTGATGATCACACAGAATATACAATTGTGGTTATATTATCACACCTTGTAAAAAGTGTAAAACAGTGTAAAAATAATACTAAAACTTATAATAAAATCAAACCACTGAGGTTAAATCATGAAACTTTGCAATCACCATGGTTTACATAAATAAACTTTAGTTACATTAATTAGCAACCACTTTGTAAATATGTTTACATATTTATTGTGAATAAATAAAAAAACAAAACAGGACAGGTTATGTAGTCACTACTTCCTTTCAAAAAATGGCAGTAAGTTTGACCACAAGAATAATATTTACACTAGAATTAACAAGAGCATCTACAAATTTGACTATGATTCATTTTTATAAAGTGCAATATGTGACCTTACACCACAAAATGCCCGTTATGTCACGGATATAGTTTCTCTGTTATTAGCTAAAATAGTCAAATTTGGTTTAAAGTATGAGATTCAGGATTTTTGTATTTCTTGAATGAAGGTATCTTTATCTACCTTCTATGAAATTTTGATCGTCAGAAATCATTTTTAAGTATGTTTTTTCATTGAATGAAAAATATCAGATTACAGCGCTTGAATGGACGCTGATCTTTGAAGTGGCCCATTTCTCCCTTGTTTTAAAACTGCTTCAGCCATTTTCCAAATCTTTGGCACTCATTTTCAGAGGGTTTGCCTTGTCTGAATATGACAAATTATATACCATTTTAAAGGTAACGAATTCTACTGTGATGTCATGTGAAAATCAGCATAATCATTTTTCCAGACTTATTGGTCATTTTGTGGTGTAAAATCACATATACACCGCTTATAATAATAATGCTTTTTCAGATATATGACTTATTGGTTGAAATAAGTTGACAAAACTATCATCATCATATTCCCAAAATATTTTTAGCTGGTGTTTTTTTCTTTCCTTTTCTATCTTAAAAGGGTTAGAACACAAAACATTTTGGGTTTAACTGCATGAAAGTCAAGTGCCTAACATGGGTGGAGTTCTAAAACTATGATAGAAAATGTTCATTTTGTTTATTCTGTATAATATTTTTAGTGTGTTCTACATGATTATATTGTATCATATATGATTGTATTGTATGCACACAGAGCCCCCTGGAAAACAGTGCCAGATCACTGATGGGGCTACCCTCTTTAAAAAAAAAAGAAAGATGAAATAAATAAATGAATTGATTAGTAACAAACCTTGAATCTGTCCTTGTTTTGCTCCAGCATCTTCCGGCTCCCACACAGATACTGCCACGCCCTGCTCCTGATAGATGATGGAATACCCTTGCGACAACGCTCCCTCACCTGTGCACAACAAATTGATTATATTATTATTATATTATTATTATTATAAACATAATTATTAGAAAAAGTATGTTGCTTCCGGCTCCCACACAGATACTGCCATGCCCTGCTCCTTATGGATGATGGAATACCCTTACGACAATGCTCCCTCACCTGCGTGGAATTGGTGCAATAGAGTAATTAAACAGAATTAACAACAAATTAATATATTATAATAAATCAATTATTATTGCCTGTAAACAAATGTAATCAATAAATATGGTCACCCCTTTCTCTAGTAGACAGTAGGACATGCCATCGCAACACTGCGAAAATTCATGTATGAAACAAATATGATGTCATCATTTCTAAATGTCTAGGGTAAACAAACAAATTCTTTAGAAAAACTATCAGTATTCCATATTGAGTATCATATTATTATTACAAACAGAATTATTAGAAAAAGTAAATGAGCTGCTTCTGACTCCTACACAGGAACTGCCATGCCCTGATACAAATAAATGTTGGAATACCCTTACGACAACTCTCACTGACCTGTGAAAAACAAAGTAAACAAACACAATGTTTGTATTATTACTTTAAAAACACAAATTTAATTTTCCTTTCTCAGACTTATAAATAATAGGATACCTCCGTGTGTAACAAAATAATATAGATCAATTTTATGAATATGATTTCTTAATTTCTTAATTTCTACAATAAACAAACCAAATCTTTTTTTTAATTATTGGTATTGAAACAAAATTATTACAATAAGAAAATGTTGCTTCCAGCTCCTGTATAGGACAGCCATGTCCTAAGAGATAATATATATCCCAAGGTTACAAAAACGCTCTTGACCTGTGTTCAACAAAGTAAACAAACAACATTCCGATAATAACTAGAAAAAATATAAAAACAAATAATAAGTGATTGATATGGGATAATGAGTTCAACTGAAGGTAAGCTATCTAGAATAGATTGTACAAAAGTCCAAGCATATTCACAACACTTTTTATGCCAATACCTCACAGAGCATTATTACTAACGAATACTACTAAGGTAAAACTTTATAGAGGCATGGCCAACATAGTGAAGAGTGTTAAAATCTAGTAATTGGGAGGTCGCTAGTTAGCATATTACCATAGTCAACTTGTTTGTTCGTTGTTGGTTTTTTGTCCCCCGTTAAACTGCTCCAACTATCAATTGCAGTCTATACTGAGAATGAATGCAATAAATCAATGATACGTGACACAAATCAACTATTTTTTTATTAAAGTTCAGGTTACTATTAATTTGGCCTTAGTATAAAGTTTGTTGATGTTTGTAACTCAATTAGTTTTCATTACTGTATAATTCAGTTAGATATCTTTATGTTGTACCTACCTTCTTAGGTTTTTTGGTCATCCACTTCTCCCAGTTATCGATCATGTCCAGCCACTTCATCTCTCTCTTCCTCAGAATAGCGATTGGCACACCGGGATCCCTGGAAAATAATCATTCAGTCAATGATAATTATGTCAACTACTAGAATCAAAATTTAATGTCAAGATGTTGCAAATATAATTTACAATAGTCCCCCATGCTGGGAGCCAAGGGCGAGAGTAAAGTGAGTATTTAGTGTGGATGTTTGTCCGTTTGTTGTTGTTGTTGTTTTGTTTGTTTGTGTTTTTTTGGGGGGGGGGGGGGGGGGAAGGCCGGAGCAGGTCTGGGGTGCGAAAAGGGGACAAGATAGATTACAAATAAGTATGTATGTATGTTACAATGTACAATTATATCTTCAATGTTCAAAAGTGTTGCCATAAGTGGCCTAGCAATCATCAGATTGGGAATAACAGGGGGGGGGGGGGGGGTGGGGGACGGGGACATGAAATTCCATGTGATTGCCTCCTCTCCTCAGCCTCCCTAGTTAGGAACGGATGCCAATGATTTTCTTTATACCATCAACCAATACAAGACCGTTTGATTTTAATAAAACACATCTTTTTTTTAATAAACCACAGCGCCCAAGTTTTTTCGGGACCGTCCTGATCAAAGATCTCACCATTAACTTCACAATCAATGTGATGTGCACAAAAACTTCATGATTTTTATATCAAAGGATCAAACTAATATCTAAATCATACAAACTTCCTTTTACATGTCTAAATGACCTTGCCTCAGGCAAATTCATTTAGACAAAAGCAAACACACATAAACAGTCCAACCAAGTGGAAAGTCCACATGCTGTATCTTATTAGAAAACAACAAGAGCATCAATGTAAATCAGGAAGTTGGAAGTTATTCTGAGTTACAATTATTTATTTCTTACAGTCATTTTTACTAGGACCTTTGCCACAGAATGTAATTCAATTTTGTTTTCTCCCCTGCCTATCTAACTCTGATTATGAATAATTAATTTTATCTGTAGTTATACTTTTAAAAGTTAAGCCGAACCTAGATCTCAAGCAACAACCTCAATAGAAACAAGAAAAGTGCCCACTGCGAACGGGTTCTGTAAAACTGCACTGTTCTCTGCAAAACAACCAGTGGCCACTTTTAGCAGGTTCCGCCTACAGACAGGTGGTGACTACTTAAAGGGATCTAGTAACTTTGTTGACATGTGCAAAAAGTGATGAATGGTTGATGCAATGTATATTATTGTTATCTCATATGTCCACAGGGTATTGTGTGAAAATTTCAAGTCAAATGGACATTGCATGGCCAAGTAATGAGCGAAAATGCAAAGTGATATTCAATAACTCACTGCACTCACTTTGTACACAGAAGAAAAACTCGCCCGGAGTTTTTCTTATCTGAATACTTCGATCGTACATATCTTTGTAACGAAAGGGAAATTTGAAAAACCGAAACCTGTCCCATGATTTTATTTCTAATACGAATACAACAAGGTATGAGGGAACCGCTAGAATTAAAAATTTATTTTGAGGATTTGGACAATGTTACTAAGTCCCTTTAAGACAGATTTTACTGCAATTTTGGACTCAGGTTACCATATCATGTAGTAAATGTAGTAAATTACAGGCTGTTTTGCCTTGTGGCTGTAAGGTTCTTCAGTACCCACTACATACTTCCTAATTGTCTTTTAATATATTCAAACATAATAAATAGTGTGTCTGTAAAAATCCAAGACAGGAGGCCAGACCGATATACAGTGACATGTACTGTGTATGTACATGTATATCACACCAACTACACATGTAAAAGTACGGAAAAGATCAACAACAAGACCAAAGGAAACCACAGGAAGGAAGGGTGATGTTGGTGACTGTGTTTGTAAGCAGTTACGTCAAATGGAAAGTGGTTGTGTTTTTAAACTCTTCTGTAGGAAGAAACATATTTTTATAGGCTACTCAAATTCAGCCTAGATCTCTTTTAAAAAGCACTTTGATTGTAAACACAATTTTCAATGTTTTAACTAAGTCTCGTCATGTGATTGATACTGCCATACAGTATTGTTTTCATTGTTTGAGAGGCAGTTTACATGTAAATTTAATATATTATTTAAGGACATTTCATTTCATTGATAACAATGTGATATACTACTGAGACAGCATAGTAATTTATCTGAGATAAATTTCCTTTTTTTATATTACGTAGGTTATTTTCTTATAAATTTTGTGCACAGTTCAGACTTGTCTAGCCGACCGGAGCAAGGTGAGCCGCACTCACAGCATGTGACATCCTTCAAACATTAAGATACTTAGGAAGTGCATCAGGTACGCAAGCCTATGAATCACACTCGACAAAGGCCGGACTATAATTGAACTACCTACCCTTTTTAATGTTCTTACTACATTTTATAATTGACAATTTTCTTTGAAAGTACTTAAATGCATGGATATGAAAATAACTCAAAAATTTACCAACTTAGGATATTAAAAGAGAAAGAGTTACACCTAGATTCAATTTGATGATCTACACTTATATATTTTTTAAAGCCATTATGGTTATGTCATCATGTATGCCTTGAGGGGGTTCTTGAAAACTTTGTCAATATTTACTTAAAATATAAATTATTTTTACTGCAATACAAGATGCTGATATTAATTTGTTTTTTTCATGATCATTATTTTTAAGTTATTAACCAAGGCTCTCCCATCATTTTTTTCTTTTAGGTGGCCAAAATGACACAGGTATGAGATACGACTCCCATCGTAGACTTGTATGTCAACTAATAAGTTTAAAGATGAATAACAGTTTTGGGAAAGTTACAGAAAACATTTATAATTGATCAATATTGTAGAATAAGTATCTAAAAAGGGCTTGTGTGGTCAAATCCGAACCTAACGATGCGTTAAATGCAGAAATATCGGAAGAAATCCAATACCTGCCCGTGAAATGTATAAATCCACCACCCGTTCGCACCTGTCCGCGCCGCTAGCGCTGGACTGGAGATCGACAAGCTGGGGACAAGCCCGTATAGCAAACGCACGTGGTCAAATTGCACGTAGCGTATGCGCGATTCCGCGTTGGCGATATCTATCCGCAGCAGATCGATTTGATAATTTACCAAATATATCAATTAGTAGGCGGTTTCCAGGCAAAATTTGTATCATCCCGTATTAGTAAAAACATATTCTTTCACATGATTGGTAATAAGAGCTTCCATTTCATTTTTTGAGAGGGGGGCGTTTCCATAACTGGCATATATACCTTTAATATTATGGCCAATTATGCAAGAAATTATAGTTGCCTAACTACCTTTTCTTGTGGCCATTGGCACCTGGGCCACCTATCAGGGCGAGTAATGTTAAGGGCGAGTCCTCAAAATTTGAGGAATGAAAATTAATACCTAGGCTCAAAGTTTATTTTTTAGAAAATAATGATTTTTATTAGAATAAGTAATCTGTAATTACTGCATGAACTGCAATAATTGAAAAACACTCACCCTGTCACCCCAAGACGAACATTAATGCTTTAATCTGATGCAGGGCTCAGTACAAGAGTTCTATGTTTTATCCTACAGGTGCATATATTGTTCCTCCCATAAATCCTTATTGTGGAATGTTAGTTGTTACTGGATCCATCATTTTATTTTGAGAAAAATTAATTTTGTGTTTGTTTTTTTAACCCAAACAAATACCATTAATTAAACAAAAATGAGAAAAACTGTCTTTTATAAAGACCATGCAATGGAAACAGAAAAGGTGGCCTTTACAAACAGGCTTTTGCTAGAGCACTATCCGTGTACATGTACATCTTCTTCCCATGATTCTGTTGCAGTCAACATTGCAGAAAAGGTATCATCATCAGTCATTTAAAAAAAAGAGTTTTTTATTTGTTAGTTGTTGTAAAAGTTAATTTGTGAACTTAGAACTTTGTTTTTTTTAGGCCATTTAGTAAATGTGTTAATTGTTACAATTCAGTATACACTGCCATATATACTTACTCATCCGTGAACTGTTTCCCCCCCATAAATCCATAACGATCAACTTGAGGAACGTCGTCGTCATCGTCGCTCAAGTCGCTATCCTCCATCACGCCGATTCCAGAGGCAGAGCCGTTGCCAACCGAAGACGACGCCCCTCCCATCATCTCCGCATCAACGTCCTCGTCACTGGACATGGGCGGCCCCAACGAGGACCCTTCTCCGTTTTCGATAGACATGGTGCGCTCGTTGGCATTCCACGCCTCTGAAATCAATCTGTCTTCTCTGTGGATGTTTCAATATCTTGTTCTGATGAATCTTTGATTTAGAACAGCCAGTGTCATGTCATTAAGGTTGTCACATACATAATCAAGTATATTTGAAAGAATACCGCTTTTCTGAATTTCTGGACATAACCGGATAGTGTTCCATGGGAAGGCAGGTCTGTCCTGTTGATTGTCAATTGTTGTCCTGTAATCAAATAAATATAAACAAAAAATGTTGAAGTTGGCACTGTCTTAAAGTTGTTGCGATGCTAGAAATTAAAGTGTTCCAGTGGGGCAATTAAAGGCAAGATTTCACCAATTTTAGTGGCTTGAATTGAAACAATAATCTGATGGCCGCAAAAGTGTAGTTAGGAAAAACATTCAAAAGTCTGTGATATTTTGGTTGTCCATTCGGGCTAGTAAAATTTGGATTAATAAAATGTTGGTGGCCCAAGGCTAATTTTTAGTGGCCATGGCATGGGCCAGTTGGCCTGTTCTTATTCGAACCCTGGGCTTGGTTATTGACTAAATATTCAAAATGTTACATCAACTCTATTTGTTGTCTTTGTGAACATTTCATTAAACCAAACCCCATTTCAATGCGTCCAGTAGACTGGACCAATTTACTAGTAGATGTGTTTCAATGGCAGGCTAATGGCTGCTTTTACTGTTGTTGGTAGCCCCCTTAAGGAATAACTAGAAGAAAATTCTAGAATTCCGAACTGAAGAAGTTAACCAGGGTTCCACTGGATAGGAAGGGGAACCCATTGGCATTGTTTTGTTGAACTACATGTAAACCTGTCTGTTCTCTCAGTCTCACTCACAACAAAAACGAGTGGATTATTGTTGCCAATTCATAGATCTGTAACTGTAAGTGTAAACAAAGGGAAAAACTTGCAAGCAAACTGGGAAAGAGAGGGAATATCACCTGGCCTTGCGAGCTCTCACGCACCAATTTATATCATTATTAACTGCGGAAAACCACATGTTAAACTTATACTTTAGTAATTGATTCAAATCTCAATTGTATTGGCTCCGTCTAACTCAAGTGAATGCTAGCGCGGAGTGCTAGCGTTCAAGGTCGGGCTCATAGTGCCCCCGAATTTATGATCTAATGTGCACAATAAGTGTGCTTAAAATTATACATATGATACGGTACTTACCACCGTTTAGATGATACATATGTGATGCAACTATGGGGTGGATCAGAATGATGATTTTTCGCTCCATTCCGCATCAAAATGAGTGATTTATGCACATCATCGACTTCTTTCCGTGTCGTATCGCGACTTCTGAACGACCGATGATTGCGCTTTAGTCTTCATCCAAGTCGCCCGCCGATTCCAAGTAAACGACAGATCGATCTGACGGGTAAGTCGGTACGACCACTAAACGCGAGCGTCAGATCTGCCGTCTATTTGGAATCGGCGGGCGACTTGGATGAAGACTAAAGCGCAATCATCGGTCGATGATGTGCATAAATCACTCATTTTGATGCGGAATGAAGCGAAAAATCATCATTCTGATCCACCCCATAGTTGCATCACATAGTCTATGTATCATCTAAACGGTGGTAAGTACCTTATCATATATGATAGGTGTACTACACATCGGCACTGTTTTTAATATCGGCACCCCGCGTAATATTTGTTTTTGCGCGTGTTGTAAAAAATCGCGCATGAGATGATGCGCGCTACCCTTAGAAACTGAACTGGTCGAAATTTTGAGGAGAAATAATGCGTTGATCGTCCGCTACGAGTAATACGATAAATAATACCAACATCGCACAAGAAATTTTGAGTTGCGTGCACTGTCAATGAGGGTTGAGGGGGTGCCGGTATTAAAAACACTTCGAACTTGTGAAACCAAAAAACAACGCGCGCGTTCGAAGGCGATATCTCGAAATATAATTAATGTATCGCAGATCTGATCATCGCATCGGAATCTGCACTATTTTCTCAATATGTGAGTACAATTTCAAGATATTTGAATGATTTTTAAGTCTTAAACTGTCGGAAATGCTTTAGGGTGCCGATGCGGGGGTCACTCAATCATATGTATAATTTTAAGCACACTTATTGTGCACATTAGATCATAAATTCGGGGGCACTATGAGCCCGACCTTGAACGCTAGCGCTCCGCGCTAGCGTTCACTTGAGTTAGGCTCCGTCTAGTATCGGATGGTGAAGACGATGAAGGGTCAAGGGCGGTCCAGATCACACAACACTACATTGTAATGCTGCGCTATACGGGAACAATGTGGGACAGTACACAAAAAGTTTGTCAAAATTTCACACAAAATTCTTATCTTAAATTCAACAAAATCAATCATGACTGGCCCTAAAAATGATACAAGTGTTATATGAACTTACCAAAATGGTCCAAATTATTCTTCAAATGTCGAAAAAAATGGAAAATCTGCAGTTTTGGAAAATAAAAAGACTGAGAAAATCTCAGTCGTGATCCCTCTCGAAAGTGTTGCTGCTATCTGGATGACTGTCATGTATTTCCCGCAAGCTTCCAACACCACACGTGTTACCGTATCCGAATTCTGACACGACGTATCCGAATTCGGATACGGCGTATCCGAAATCGGATACGGCGGGCATGCTTGCAGATCGCGAGTTGGCTTGTTTTGGACAATAATAAGCGGCCTCCGCATGTTGCGGGCGGGCTTTCTTTGTTTACGATGGGACATCGAGCAGGAAGAGAAAGAAATGGAACTTATATGACGAATTTTGTAAGTATGACTTATCATTTTGAAAATGAAATTTTGTACAATAAATCATAAAATCAGCTTCAATCTAGGTATGCAATTTTTAACTTTAGATATGCTGTTCTTTTCTCTCTGTTTGTAGTTCAAATTGTGTCCCGTAGATTTTTACCACTGTGACTGTGAGCAGTAAATGGTCCATCAGGACCATTTACAATACATTGTAGATGTGGTCCAGATGTAAATAATCATAATTGATTAAACGTGTCTGCAAAAACCCAAATAACCACCCAATTGCGATTCAATTCACCACTTGCACACCAAATTCCAATGCTTTACAAAATTACGATTGAACAATAATTATAACATTCACCAGTCACTCAGTCTCAGACTTTAGTCAGAGACTCAGTCACAGAGTCCAAGTCAAAACTCGGAAGTCAAACTTCAAACTCAAACTCAAAGGCAAACTCAAATACATAAATATTATTCATGGTATGCTGTTAGTTTTCTCTTTTTGGGGGGCAAACCTACACAGGCTACAGATTGACTGGACAACTTACCAGAATGGTATAATTAGTTGCCTTATGACTGATATGTCCAACTATTCCGATCTCGTAGACGATGTCGTTGAATTGCATGCGCACCACCACTTGTAAATTGCCAGAATTAGAATTGCCAGTTCAATTCCAAATGCGTGCATGCGCTGATGCAATTTTAAGTATTATGTGTATGTACCTACACTAGTACTCGGTATATCTACCAGTTCCGTGCACGCGTACCGTACCGTCACATATCCAATACATACACAATACTACTGCCAACTGGCACTACACGTCCGTTTTCGCTCGCGCTCGCGCTCGCACCATCTCCTGACTTTGTACGGTCGCGTGCGCGGGCCTGATCGACCTGACACGTTCGGCGCACATCGATGGTTCGGCGGCCTACCTGCTCGGCGCGGCGGCCCGCTCGCGTTTATTTTTTCCGTAACCCTAACGCGTCGGAATTCGTGAAAGCGCGCTGGAAAGCCAAGACTAGCTCGCGGTGTTGATTTACACGCAAGCCTAGCTATTTTCTCAATAAAATCGTGGCTTCACACACCATGATGACTGTGAGTGTGATAGTTATACGCCTAGATGAATCATAATGTTCCTAGTCTCATTGTCGTGGTCGTAGTCCGCATCGAGATCGGACACTAATTAAATAATGGTCACCCTTGCCCTTGGACTTGTCTTGGGCTTGTCTTATCTAGTTCGATGTAGTAGAGCCGCAGATTTTGATGCATAATAACAGCGGGGTCTAGTCTTGGCTTACCAGCGCGCTTTTACGAGTTTTTGAGGAAAAGCGACGCGTTAGGGTTACGGAAAAAATAAACGCGGCCCGCTCGCTCTCGCAATTCGCAGCGTTCACCGCGCGCATAGCTAGCCGCGGCCGCGGGGGCGCAGAGGCTATGCATTTGATGTGGTACCGTGCTCCGTCAGAACCCGCTAGCGCTGTGTGTATACACGTGTGTAGCATAAACTCACATGTATGCAGGAAGTGCGATAAACGATCAACCATGAATACCGGTGCAGTGACGTGCCTATACGGTACTGTAGATAAATGAATAAACCGGGGGACATCCACCTATACAATCTACTGGGATATAAGTAACTCATTGGGCCTATATCGGAAAAATGATACCGGGCCGGAAGAGACACATTTCCAAAATAGTGATACTATTACTAACAACAAAAAGTGAAATTAAGAAATCATTTTGTTTGCCGCCCATACTTGGTACTTGGTAGTTTAATCCTCCAAAACACTCCATAGGAGTTTTAACTGGAGGTGGGTCCGAGATAGTGGTTAGCCCCTAAGCCTAAGGACAGAAGGGTCCTTAGCAAGCGCATGCTGGAATGTATGAAGTGAGGGCTGGTTTACTGTAGATTGAAGTAGCTTATCCAATGGTGTGTCTCACAAGTGATATCACTTGTAGCTGGTGATTGGTCCATACGTCGCCATCTCAACCCCCCCCCTCGCATTGTTTCACATTGTTCGTGGAATGGGGGCACAATACGGCCCGCAATACGGCTTCTTCATTTTCCCCGGCATGATAACTTTGTGAAATTTCTATAGGGGACACAACTCACACATGTCAGCATATACCTATATAGCCCCCCCCCCCCCCCCCCCCCCTCAACAACAAAAAAACATCCAAGCATCAAGGACAATTATATTGTTTTCGAATACACCCATTTAGCAAAGGGGGGGGGGGGGGGCTTCCGAGAGTAAGCCCCAGGAAAGATTATACATATAATAACATTACGTCCAATATAATATGATGATCAAATTATACATGCGACATTATGTAGTTACAGAATTTCGCTAGATTTGATAAGACACGTTTCTTTTCACAGTTAAAGAGTTGGTTCATTTTTAAAGTGTTTGGATTTTTCCAATAATATTTTTTAACAAACTTCTTTTGTTGATTTTCAAAACATTTACCCTGAAATAGGTAATGAAATTCATCACCAATTTTATTTTCATTACAAAGAGTGCAATATCTTTCATTTCTTGGGATATGACCATATCTTCCCATTACTATAGGCAATTTATGGTTAATGCATCTAAATTTACAAAATGATTTAA
This sequence comes from Echinarachnius parma, assembly GCA_037951105.1. Classification (NCBI taxonomy): domain Eukaryota; kingdom Metazoa; phylum Echinodermata; class Echinoidea; order Clypeasteroida; family Echinarachniidae; genus Echinarachnius; species Echinarachnius parma. Next base: position 129,647 of record JBAMJV010001554.1, on the reverse strand, counting down.
TCTCAGAACTTCGCAATTAAATTAAGATATTTTTCAAAGTGATGAGATTGCTTATAAATTCTATAATTAATACAGTCATTGAGAATTTCCTTCAATATCACCATCCCGGGGGGGGGGGGGGGGGGGCACTCATGTATAATGTGAGACGGGTAGGCCTATGTGCCGCTTAAAAGAACCCCGTTTTCACATCCGATTGCCGCTCCAAAGATACCCGATTTTCAAAAATTGCCGCTCCATAGACCCCCGGAATGACTTGGCTAGGTAGTTGAGTAGCCTGAGTCCATTATTCTTCTTCTAGTCAGCTCCTTGACCACCATTTAAGCCGGTTTCCGTATGTCTTTGGTAGCTCCAAGTTCATGTATTTTGCCCGTATTTGGTAGTTTTAGTCTGCTCCTTAGTCCCCTTAACTCCCGTTTCAGGGTTTTTGTAGCTCCAAAGACCCTATATTTTGTGCTTGTAGTCAGCTCTTAAGACCCCTATTTCGGATTTCCGTGCGGCACACCCCCGTCAAAAAATAATTCGAGTGCCCCCCCCCCCCCCCCCCCCCCCCCCGGGATCACCATGCCATTCTTGTTTACCAGTGTCATTCAATTCGGCGCTTATCAGACTTTTGAAAGCAAATAAACTGATATTTGATGCCTGATTATCCCAAATTTCTGTGAGTCCCAAGTTATCAAGTAAATTCTTTATTTCCCATCCATGACATTTCATTTTCTTGTTTCAAAAACAGTGCATATTGACAATTATACAACACATTTGATATCTTCGATTCCTTACTATTCACGAGTCGATACCAAAATGATAGCATCCGGAGAGTCTTTTCAAGTTTATGTTTACCTAATTCACCATATATCATGCAATTTGGTGTCCTCTTATTTAGACAAAGGAGTCCTTTACAAAATTTCAAAAAAAAAGTTTCAATGTGAATGAGATCTTCAAAACCCCAGATTTCACTACCATAGAGTAAAATAGGCAAAATCAAATGATCAAATAACTCTAATTGAATATCAATGGGAAGATTTAACGAAAATGTTTTACTCTTCATAAAAGTGCTCTTCTAGCCTGAGAAACTTGTTTATTCATTGCCTTCTTAAAATTGTTATTATAATTAAAAGTAGTTCCCAAGTATACATAATCATCGCATACACACATTTCATTTCCTCCAAATGAGAAGGAAGGTACCCTTCTCACTTTCCCTCGGGAAAATACCACAATTTTTGTTTTGGTAGTACTTACAGTAAGGTGCCATGTTTGGCAATAATCAAACAAAGCATTAAGAGCTAATTGCAATTCTTCTGCATTTTCAGCGAAGACGATCGTGTCGTCTGCAAAAAGAAGCGTGAATAAATTACAAAACATATCGACCTCAATGTCAATGCCCAGGGATAGCCCAACGGCGGTTGTGTTATGTTTACATTAGAAGAAATGTATTAAAGCTATTTGAAATTTTTTTAAATGAAAATAAATAAATTGTCTCTATAACATCGCATTAATTTGCTGTATGTGGTCTGCTTTTTTTTTAGTTAGACAAACTCGATTTTCTGTATACATTATTGCTCTGCAAAAGTTAGTATAGCGCCACCTCTAGTCAATGACAGTCACAGTATGACAGGGAATGAACAATGAACAGAATATGACATTTTATTTTTTGGCGTTTGTTTCTCTTTAAACTTGGCGGTCACGGTCAAGGTCACAGGTCATAAAACTAAGGAAAACAAAGTGATTTTGCATTTCCTAAATAACTTTGCCCATGATGGTCCTATTGCTCTGAAATGTGTAGGAAAGCTTCATTATGCATGACTATACAAGTTGAACTACAGCCATTTCATTACTATTAATAACAAGTGATTTATGAAGTATTAAAGATAAATAATTATGAAATATGATATCGATAATTAAAATATGATTATTCAAATTATACATGTGTGACACAAATAAGTGTAGTTCAGATTGTTCGGACAGGTGTCCTCTATGGAAGTGTGCCAATTTTCAGGTGAATTAAAGAAACTATATAGAGAGTCAGGAAAGGAAACGGTGTCATAACGTCAGCATTATCCAATATCTGAGAAAGAGCCACAGGTTTGGTTTTCTTTATAATTTTTGAAGTACGTTTGTCTCATTAATATCACTTTTTGAGGGGTCTAGAATACATATTTTCTTTTCAAACTTTGCAAGATGATAATTGAATATACAAAGAAGATGGCTAAGTACAAATACTTTTTTAGACATAAAATAACATTTTGTGCAAATTTTGGGTACAGTCTCCCCTTAATTGGATATAAATAAAACATTAGTGAGACCGGGAACAAACGAGCTGTAAAAGATATATCTCAATTATTTAAACAAATTTAACATCATCATGTACATCTATTATGAAAATTGTAATGGGATAGTTGAGTTTTGGTAAAGAGAGTACTGTTTTGGTCAAACTGAATTTTAAGTATATAACCCAAACCTGCTCGAAAGGTATAACAAATTACAAACGACGAAATAAAAAGCCTGTTATCATTTAAAAAAAAAGAGCCGTTAAAACTCAAAAGGGCGCTCTCTAAAAACTCATTGGTTTCACCCATTGTTAATTTAAAAAAAATTGTGCATGTGATGTTTTGTTAAAGGGATAGTTGGGTTTTGGAATAGAGGGCGATATACACAAAAGATTTTTTTGTGAGATAATGAAAAACTGAGTGTCAAATTTGAAAGAGCATCCAATTTTAATGACAGAATAAACTTTATTTGATCTAAATCGGTTCAGAAATGGCTGTAATATCCATAAACATAACAATTTGTAATAATTGTGGGGCCCCACAATTTATTTTAAATGGTTAAAACCAATGAGTTTTTAGAGAGCGCCCTCTTGAGCTCTTTTTTAATGATAACAGGCTTTTAACTTTTTTTAATAGTCATTTGTAATTTGTCATTCCTTTCTAGCATGGTAAAGTTATAACTATTATTTTGTAATGTAATTGTGCAGGTTTTGGTTGCTAAGTCAATTTGACCCAAACTGTACTCTCTTTACCAAAACTCAACTATCCCTTAACAAAAAGTGAGAGAGATCAACAACAAATATTTAAAAACATCTTTTGTAAATTTTTGAAAAGTGTAAGCATTCTGTTTTTTTTCAACGGCTGGTTCAAAATTATTTAATTATTGTGGGGCACAATGCACAATAATTACTAATGGTTATATTTATGAATATTTCAGCCGTCTCTGAACCGATTTTGATCAAATAAAGTTTATTCTGTCATTAAAATTGTATACTCTTTCAAATTTGACACTCTGTTTTTCATTATCTCACCAAACATATTTTGTGTAGCGCCCTCTATATGATAGAACTGTGATTTCTGTTGTGCAAAAGTTGGTCTAGCGCCACCTATAGTCAATGACAGTTATACTGATATGACGGGTGATGAACAATGAGCAGAATATTATTGGATAGTAAAGGAATTCTTGGTTTTTTGAATGAGGGGAATATCCAAATGGATAAAGAATATAGGAATTCATGACTAGATGAATGCCATTCTGAATGAACAAATGAACAACCAATGAACCAACAAACGAACGAACGATGAATGCATGAATGAAGGAATGTAAATAGTTCCAAATTAAAAGCCTGTTCTTGATAAAAGAATTTGTACAGAGTGAGGGAATACCGATGATTCAACAGTTTGTATACAAATAAGGTCAGCAAAATAACAGAGTTGTAAGAAATATACAGCCTTGTTTTCAATTTTTATTTTCAATTCTGTATTTCTGCAAATACCGTAATAATATATGAATCATATAATATAACGGTCTTTGCGGGCCAAATACTCATGCCAAATACTCATGCAAATAATAATGTAAAAACTATTTTAATTCAAACATAAATGAAACTGACCCAAATTAAAGGAATACATGAAATTGCAAATGTATACCTGGTTCAGGTTTTTTTAATTTCCCTTTCGTCAAAAAGCTTTTTTTTACGATTTTTTTTTAACGATTGAAGTGTTTCAGATTTTAAAGTTATCCATGCACTGGAAAGGTATAACTGTGTAAAGTCAGTGCAATGAGATCGTGATGATCACTTTGCATTTATGTTAATTCATCCATTTAAAGTTTCACACATTACTCAGTGGACCTATCAGATCACAAACCACTGGCGTACCCAGGATTTTTTCAAGGGGGGGGGGGGGGGGGGCAAAATTGATTTTCAAAGCTGAGACCGGTCGAGACCGCTAAATAGTGGTCTCGAGACCACTTACAAGTGGTAAAGGGGGTGGGGGGGGGGGGTTCAAACCCCAAAACAGTCATGTTTTTGTAACAAACATACACAATTTAACCATTCATCGCTCAATTACACATGTCAACAAAGTTACTTTATCCCTTTCATGATTTTGAATATAAAAATTACATTTTATCCAAATACGGTGCCTGTATGAACAATTTTATTTTTGTTGTGTTTATTCAAATTAAATAAGAAACGTAATGATAAAAAAGTATTGGAATATATTTTGTTATTCATATACAATTGTATTATTCACGCAGGTATATGATGTCCAGCAACAAGGGATATGTTTTTCATAAGGGAACTACATAATATAGCGTTGTTTGGGGGGGGGGGGGGGGGGGGGCAATTATACGTCATGTTGCTCATGGGCGTCAGCAGGCGGGGGACGGGGTGGGTAGACATCCCCCGGCCCCCCCCCCCCCCCCCCACATTTCAAAGTGGAGGGGGTTGCCCCCACTATTCTATCTACATTATATGCTTGATTCAATACCTTGCTATTGGTCAATTTCTGTCTCAGGTATGCACCAAATTGCGCACTTGTTCACGCCCCAAATGCGGCTCCCTATAGTATACAGTGGGAGCTAGGGGAGACCCCTAGTATATTCTAACATTTGAAACATAGAATATATTGATATGAAATGGTCTAGAGAGTTACATAATTATATTTAGGGACGGTTCGAAAAATCCATGGAAATGCAAGATCTGCCATGCAGCTTTTAATTATGTTCCGAGTATGGATATTATTTTTAAAAAGAGGCTACACAAGTTTAGTTCATCAGTCTATAGAGCTGAATAGTTGCTATAATTTTTGCATTGACTTGGCTAGAACAATATATAATTTATAATATGTTGGAACTGTTATATTCATTGATTGTTTGAGTGCCCTAATGGCGATACGAAATTGGGAAGAAGATGTATGCGTCAGGGAAATATTAATAATAATAATAATAATAATAGTAATAATATGACGAATTTATATAGCGAAATAAGAATATTATTTGTTGGTGGTGGTACCCTTTAATGAAATTACATCAACATATCCACGTATTCATGGAGTGGATTCCAGGACAGTTGTGGTGTTGTAGGCAACGAGATTGCAGACCTCTCAGCGAAACAAGCTCCATGGACATAGTTTTACTTTTATTGTATTGGGAAATACATTGAATGAATCAGAAGTAAATGCAATATTGTTATACTTAGTATACGTTGTTAATGATGTGACAGGAAAGGTGGAATGCCTCGAACAGTGCATGACTGTCTTGAAAAAAGTGAAAAAGAATATAGATAAAAATACACTTGATACATGGTGCTCTAAAATTATAAAAAATTAAGTATTGTTACAATTATAGGATTCGAATGGGGTGTCTTGGACGCAATGCACATACACTTGGTCTTAAATATTAGTGGCGATTGTCAGTTTTGTAATGAAATTGAAACTCTTGAACAGCCTGTTACGGTACGAAATATATTATTGAAAGAACAATGATTCGGAAATATTCGATACAAAATTGCAAGTGCATGGCATCGATTAATTTAATTTATAATAGAAATATGATGTTGCCTAGCGAAAAGGGATTTGTATTTATTTTGTTTAGCATCTCTATTACTAACAATTTGATGTATTCTTTTATTTTGAAATTGATAAATATTATACTGCTTTGATTTTGGCATGCATTATTGCATTATTTGGAGCCCAACAGATTGCACCTGACACCCCAGTTTCAAGTATCTGATGATCTAGGCTCGGCTTGCACACATACAGGTATGTCACCGAGATGATGCACGGTTAGGACGAATTTGAACGATGGACAGGCAACTACTAGGAACTCCATAGCAAAATGATTGAGTGAACGCCAAAATAACAACAACAACATTATCATCAAAACATTAACAGGGGTGGGGCCGCGGGGGCCGCGGGCATGTCTTTGGCCCTGGCTCAATAGACCGTACCCCCATCTCCCGGGATAGAGGCCATGGCAAAGGGCATACAATTTCAATGAAATCATATATATAGTTTTTCGAAATACACCTATGACCTGGATCAAGGGAATATTATGTTCTGACAGTTTGATTTCACCGGTATAAATGGAAATGCGAAAATCCTATTTATAAATCATTAGCTGCTGTTATTAGCCTCGAGGAATAATAGGACTACGTTCCCCCTCACAGCGCGCCGGACTGATCACGTAGTATTTCTTGCGTTTTACGAATGTAGTTCCATTTTCCCTACCTTTCCTTCAAATTTGAAAGAAAATGTTAGTAGATCTATGTATAAATCAAATCAATTTATTGAATGCTATATCCAACTGGATAGAAAAGTCGTTAAAGTGTTGAAATATAACAAATTTTAATGAATATGTGAAGCCTTTTCATCAATGTCAATCTACGGAATTAGTGCGCCACTGCCGTAGTAAATTCTCACGCAGTGGAACCTAAAATTCTGGACAAGTTTATGTTTTCTTCATTGATTCGAGCATCCACTTGATAACCTTCGTGAAGGATAAGACACAGAAGTAACTGGATGAGTTGAAAGCTATCGATATGAAGGACTAATCTTGTGATTTTTTCCGGAATCATACGTTCTCCAAGCTTCAGGCCAGGCATAAACGTCCGCAAGATAACCGGCGACAATCATGAATAAGCGAGCTCCTCGAGATAATAATCTACGCGAACGCGGGGTAACTAATGCGAAACAGACAGCCGGCAGCAGGTTTGTTTGATGATTTAAAGGCAATATTTTAAAAATTATGTGGATAAGACATGTTCCTAGCTCCCCCTATATTCAATACATTTGATTTGTTGATGTAATCATGTTTCTGGTCGTGTCACTAGTTGGTATTGTTGTCGGTTCTTGTTTGTAAACACCGATTAGTCCTATCCATACACTACACGAAATAACACGACTGGGCCGCGTAGATGCCGGAATGTAGTCCGGTCGCGCGCCACATAGCCTACACACACACAATACATTTTGTATGGGAGATCCATTTTGTTGATAGAGGTTGCACATAAAACATGTGATGAATGGGTATGGTACTGTACTGTAGATGAACTGTGGCCAAATCGTGGTTAAGGTACCCCTCTCTTAGCTCTGTCTGTGAGCGCACTCTGTGTACAAAGTCTGTAGTAGATGAACAAATCTATCGTTTTCATGGCCTCTTTTACATTTAATTGCAGTCTTTTATAATACTGTCGTCCATTCTAATCTAACGTCGATGATGGACCACTCAAATCTCAATTGATGCCGACACTGTGCAGGGGCCGGGCCCACTCCCGATAATTGAGTATGGACGGGCCAGTGAACAGGTGAAAAAAACCAGAATATTCATGAATATGAAAATGAATATTTATGAGCACCAGTGTTACTGCTCAATAAATGTGCAATTTGTGTACTCACTATTTTTATGTGAGAAAATGATGTTGATGAATGCTACATTCAACATTAAGCTATTGTCATGCCCTAGACCAGTGGTATAAGCATTCCAACAGCACTTCAGGGTCTTTAACAAAAATACAGGGTGTCCAAAAAAAAAAAAAAAAAAAAAAAAATTTTTGCTGTGAAAGTTGGGGGTGCGTTTTATACACGGAGTTTTACGGTAAGTGAATGGAGGGGCGGGGGGAGGGGGGGGGGTGACTAAACTTAGTAAACGAAAGCACATCAAGTTATTTTTTCACCACAAAAAGCAATAATTTAATGCATCAAATAAAAGTTACAATTCATACCTGCAGCTGCATAAACGCATCAAACAATATTCATCTGATCGTTGTAAAATTTCTTTAAAAATAATCAGATGTTCCCCCCCAAATCAACTGTCAAATACCCCATCTTAACAGGCCCAAAAAGTCAGGGTAGTGTCCGGACGTCATCCGGGTAAACCTACCCTTTCCCTGTTAAGAAAATTGCTATTGGGTAGCGTCCAGACAACGTCAGATAAACGTCAGATAAACGTCTGGGTACTAGAATTCAACCTACATGTAGTCGAGTCAGGGTAGACTAGAGTATGGGTGGCATCTAGATGCAGCCGGACAAAGGACCTGTTAAGACGGGTACCAGGGTAAAATCCAGCCTAGTAGAGTGTTGTCCTTCAGGGCATGCAAATGGTGTCTAAAATGTTGACACTAATGAACGCTGGTCGCTGTGGCTACGCGATCGCATTATGGAGCGGGAATTGAGGCTTTTGTTAACAAGATTGCCAATTTAACTTCCTGTATGTTTCCACACATAAACTATTACCTGCGTTCCGAGTTTTACCTTGGAAATTACGGTAAAATGATAGAATAATGAGTTTTAATTCAATCGGTAAATGAATCTTAATTTATGTTAAAAATAACAATAAAGTAGGCACAAATGATTAAGGCTGAGTCGGTTCGGTCGATCACACCGGTTACCGACCGTTTCAATCGGGACCCGGTTTCGTTATATCGGTAACGGTGCCCCGAAAAAAAAAAAAAAAAAAAAATGTTAAAACAGAAATTAAGATTATCACTTAATGTAGCGGAATTCAAGTAAAAACGGGGCAATTGATATCATTTACTTTAAAAGAGTGGTTATTTTCGAGAAATTCTTGGTTCGTTCTTTCGTTTGACAGTCAGAAATTGAACAGGAAGCGCAAAATTGCTAGTCATTTGAACGATATTTTTGGCGGATGTGCACACAAAGTTAGTCTGATACTCCAGGGGAGTTGTCTGATGGATCTTTGTATGATCCAGCTGATGAGCCAGTGCATTCAAAAAGTGGCTCAAAATACGTATTTTGGTCATTTGCAACATTTTAAAATGTTTTGATATTCTACTTACAGGATTTCATGGCGTTTGATAGCTGAACAGAAACAAAAATGAGCCCCAAAACAATGAAAACAATAATGCAAAATATCGATAAAAAACGGCTACATGTATGGCGGACGAATTAACATAGCTCCGTCGCGGAAGGATCTCGCGTAAGAAAAAAGACCCGTAACCTGCATGCAAAGTATACGAGCGATATGCATGAAACAGCGGCTCGAAGTTTCTGTTTCTGTGAAACGTGTGGCGTAATGCTGAACCAACGATCGATTTCTAGGTCCAATTTACTTCGGAAAAAATACTTTTCTTGCAAAACTGAGTTAATTCTGGATCGTCTGTAACTATTTTCCTGTAAAGATTGATATGTAAATTCATAAAAGCCTCAGTATTTGTTATGTTATTTGCAATATAGCAATTTGAGCAATATAAGCCCCAAACAGTGCATTTTTGCCGATGCTTGCGCGATTGCGTGATTTTACCCGTCCGAGTTTCGACGGTAAAAATTTATCGGGATACCGGTTCCCGACCGGTAAAAGTTTATCGGGACCCGGTTCCGAATATATCCGACATGACTCAGGCTTACAAATGATATCTGACTGCATATTAAATACAAACATATATAGCTTTGCTACTATTCCGAATTTCTGGCCCAAACATTCCCTCACTTGTGCGCCCCCTCACACAGGTTGTGTGAGTGCGGTTGTCATAGCAATTCACCCAGGCCCAGGTTAGGTTTGTCTGGGTGTGCAAGAAGGACTGTTAGGACGGTGTCCAAAAATTCACAGGTGTGTTTTGTAAATCTCATCTAGAAACAAGTGAGAAATTTACCAAGCAAATCCAGCTGTACCTAGTGCCTGTAATTTTAATTTTTTCACACCAGTATGGAGGCTTGTGTAAGGTCGATTTTTTAGTGGAAAAACGTGGGCCATTGCAATATTACTATATTTCGAATACAGCATCATCCGACAAATTGCTAGTACATACACAAAACAAATTATTGTAGTCAACCAGAAGTAGCATTTAACTTAAATTTAAAAACAAAACAAACAGTAATATTGTAATTGGGTTGTAAACTGCAGAACATGTGATATTTGTGGATTGCATTTGCCAATTATAATAGCACATTAAGACAGCAATTATTGTAGACATCAACCCTAAGTAGCATTAAACGTAATAAAAAAAAACAAAACACCATAATATTGTAATTGGGTTGTAATCTGCAGAGCATGTGACATTTGTGGATTGCATTTGCCAATTATACTACATTGTAGTACAGTGTAAAAGTCATATTGTACTAATTTGAGCCTACAAACTAACTCTTTTCTCTACTGGCCCATTGGGCAAGTAAAATCATAAATGTTCAAATTTTACTTGCCCAAAGAGAAAATTTACTTGCTCGCCTAGATGAGATTAAAATGTAATGAATTACATTGTACTCTTGTAGAAATATCAGTTGCCCCAAAATTGTTCTTGCCTGACATCAATTTTTTACTTGCCCTGGGCAACAGGGCAAGTGCTAGTGTTGAGCCCTGGATAAGTTAATACAGTTATAAAACTTGAGACCTGTATATTACATTTGTGTAATATGCATGTATATGTATAAAGCTATATTTTATCTCCTCAAAACCAGGCTGTGTAAATAAAGGAAACTTTTTTAGAATTAAATTAATAATGGAACAATAATTTGTGTTTTTTTTTAGTGGAGGAATTAGTTGTTGAAATACCATGAATATGTTGAAGAGGTAGTTCAGTTTTTGTATAGAGGGCGCTGCACAAAATAATTTTTTTTGTGAGATAATGAAAAACTGAATGTATGATTTGAAAAGAGCATACAATTTTAATGATAGAATAAACTTTATTTTCGATCAAAATCGGTCAGAAACGGCTGAAATATCAATGAATATATCCGATCGGAATCAATCTGGGCCCCAGCCCCCAGATTTATTTGATGATGCTCACACTTTTTCAAAAAATTTCAAAAGAGGTTTTTAAATAGTTGTTGATGATCTCTATATTTAATCATTATTTCAACAAAACACATGTATGCATAATATTGTATGAAAAATGGTTGAAACCAATGCTTTTTTAGACAGTGCCTTCTTGTGTTTTAATGGCTCTTTTTTTAGTAATAACAGGCTTTTTACTTAGTCGTTTGTAATTTTCTATACCTTTCGAGCATGGTGGAGTTATACAGATTAGTTTGTAATGTAATGTTATTGTGCAGGTTTTGGTTACTAAAGCTCAGCCTTACCAAAACTGTACTACCCCTTTAACATGGAACAAGTTCATACTGTATGGCTAAGTAAGCTAAATAACAGTATTGGGAAAAGTTACCGAAAGCATCTACAGTATATTGGCCAAACTAATTGATCATTATTGTGGAAATAGTATAAAGAAGGGCTTGTGTGGTAAAGTCCGAACCGTAGTATCGTTAAATGCAGAAATATCAAAACTTCAAAGGGAACAAGTAACATTGTCCAAATCCACAAAACTTACCTAGAACTCTAGTGGTTCTATCATACGTGGTTGCATTTGTACTACCAATAGACACATGTTCAGATTTGTAATTATCCACTGTGTACAAAGTCAGTGCAATGTGTAATGTAAGGGAATCTCACTTTGCATTTTCGCTTTATAACATCCATTTAATATGAAATTTGCATACATTAGCATTAAATTACCGTGAACCAGAATGACTTGGGATAATAGTTTCAAATTTGATCTGTTCATAAATCCAACACAAACAAAGTAGTAGTCCAAAATTGTGTCCAAAGTCACCCTACTGTCCAAAGTTAGCCCGTTTAATGGTAAAGTTGCCTCCCTGTTCTAAAATTTCTAGTATGTTATGTATACATGTGTGTAATATTCAGAAGACTTTCCTAAGTCAAAGGGCTACATTGTGCATGTATGTACCTTCAGCGACAGCAAATGATTCATTCTTGTTTTGATGATCATACAATGTACATACTGCATGACAAGCCATGACTGCAGGAGTACGTACGTACAGTACATGTGCACAGAGCTTAGAATGCTAGAAGACAACCCACGTTTGATCTTGTACCCCTCCGAAAAAGAGCTTCTTATGGCCCAGACTCCTGTGGGAACAGTTTCTAGCAAATTCATGCGATGAGTAATAATTTTGTCTGCATACACATTACATACATGTACATATACTGAGAGTGACAAGAGTCATATTCATATGTCTTATAGTTATACTTACAGTTTGCACAGAAACATGTCAACTGTTGAAGCCCGAAAGGCGAAACGAAAGGCAATTTTCTGAACTTAATGCTAAAAGCTTTTCTTTCAGCTGGCCAAAATGATACATCCGATAGACTCCCATTATAAGGTCATGTGTTGTAGATCCTAATTTTTGGTGGCCAATACAAGAGTTTCTAGTGGCCAAATGAAATGTCTTGCTAAGGGCAAGCCTTAATCTACATGTACTTATGTATATCTTATCTGTATTCTGGTTAAGTTTGAATTATTGATGTTCTGCTCTTTGACAACAAAATTGCTGTTATATCAGCTTCATCGGGATGTCAAATGATTCACAGTAAACAACCCTTTCAATGTCATTTCTGTTAGATATTGCAACTTCTGCAAGTATTCCACATTCACTTTAAACTTGAAAGTACTGTCCTTTTTTTGGCTGTTTTGTCTTTTATTTGTTTTGTTTATTTGTTTATATTTTTATATTTACTATTCTCAGACATTGTGATGATAAAGATCCCAGCTTATACTGAAAGCAACTAGCATTCTCAGTCTAATAAAAAAAAGAACATTTTGCACACGTGTGACTAACTATAGAGGCACTGATTTTCCGTTTTAAAAAAAGGCCTTTTCCGTTTCAGAAAATCAGGAATTCCGTTTTTACCTGCCTGAAAAACGGAAATTCCGTTTTGCCATAGACTTTGTACATGTGAAAAACTGCAAATTCCGTTTACATTTAGAACTCCATACAAAATTTAATGGGTGATTTCAAGTATGGTGTTGGGGTTAGTGTTAGTGTTGAGGGTGAAAAACTGCCTCTAATCTGAGCTAAACACCAGCTTCCAGATTAAGCATCTAAGGTCACGAACTTTTTAATCGTGATGACCTTGAGTAGTAATCGATCAGTATCGCTAGTGTTTGTCAACACCAGAGACAAAATCACGCGAACACCCTTAAAATGGTAACGAAAACGCTTACATGGTTACGAATTAGAGAGCAAGCCGTAATGAAGATTTACCACATACATGTATTGAATACTATAATTTAAAAAAAACATTCAAACCATTCACTTGGTCGATACGATTTTAGTGAATATTCCCTATTTTTAGTGAAATTTGTAACTAAACTCGCAAGAAATGTGCGTGACTCTCTTCTAAAAATTGAATGCCCGTCGCGCGCTGAGACATATGGCTAGCGTTAACGGTTTGCATAGCCGAAGATGTAGGCATAAATCCCGGTGACAGCACGGTAGCAAGTTCCGAGTAAATACCAATAGTATGTAACATGATATACTTTATTAAAATCGGTCACGTGATCACTAGGTGCTTGGTGGCCGAGTGGGTTAAGACCTGTCGCACGTGTATCACTTAACCAGATAAATCATAGAAGTGGGTTCGAGTCCCCGGTGTGGTTATTTTTTTTATTATTATTTTTTTTTTAGCCATTATTCACAACAAATTTACTACAGTTTTTAACTCAATTATAAGTTCACTGTAATAAAATGTCAAAGTGTACAGACAATTCCCAGTGCTTAGTGACTTTTTTCGGGGGAGGGGGGGGGGGGGGGGGTGGCGGGTGTATAATTAGACAAGAAATACATAAAATAATTAATGTTAACAACAATATAAACATAAGGAAGAACCTGGCTATTCAAATTTTGCTTTGTTGTATTATTATTCCAAATGGTCTAAAGAATTTATGTAGTGAAAACTAATGTTTGATTATAAAATAATGAAAATATGAATTGTATGACCTTATTTCTTTAAATTACTATAGATATTCAAATCAATACATTAATTTAAAAAATAAGATTTGCATTGCGTTTCATAATCTTCACTTAAGTAAAACTTCAAAAATTATCTAGGTTGACACCCTTTTTACATGCTCAGACAAACAAAAACACCACCATTTCAGTTCAGAATTGTGATTTTAATGCCCACCTAGCAACAGTAACACTAACACCAGCTCGATCTGTACTTGAAATGACTTTCATTTCGATCCCTATGGAAGTTGTTATCTCTATGGAGTTTTGCGTATACATGCTCAACACTAACACTATCGGGCAGATTAGCAGACGACGCTAAACACCAGCAACCACGTGCCACTGCCGGAAATACGAGGTCAAACGTCTAACACCAACTCATTTCAAGTACGGTGTTAAGGCTGCAGTTAGTGTTTAATAAACACTAACACTAGCTCAACACCATCTCTGATAGTATATTGCCATATCAATAAACACCGCCAGTCGGAAACGGAAGTTTGTACAACGGTGAAATCAGAGGTCATCACGTTAACACCATCCTAACACTAAGTCATTTCAAGTATGGTGTTTAAGCCCGATTTAGTGTTTAATAAACACTAACACCAGATTTAAACACCATACTTGAAATCACCCATTGAGTAGGGTAAAATCATGATTTTCACCCACAAATCATCAAAATTTGGGGGGAATGTGTCCTGCCTGATATCAGGAAGGACTTACCACAGGCCAGAGAGTAAATATCTTTAAAATTCATTTAATAATGATTAATGCTGAGTTGGTTTGGTCGATCACACCAGTTCCCCACCGTCACCATCGGGTCCCGGTTTCGTTTTCTTTGGAACGGGGTCCGAAAAAGAAAGAGGAAAAAAAAAAAAAAAAAAAAAAAAAAAAAAAAAAAAAAACGATTTTTTTTTTTTTTTTTTTTTTTTTTTTTTTTGTTTTTTTTTTTTTTGTTTTTTTTTTGTTTTTTGTTTTTTTTCAAATGGTCAATTCCGCGATTTTCCGCAATTTTCCGCGATCGCGGAAAATCAGTGCCCCTATAACTAAGATGCGACTTGAGACAGCTAGAGCGATTTTGTTCAACATCATTTTGTTTGTCCCCTTGTTTTGGCTCATGAGGGCGATTTCAAAGGTTCAGGGGATCGCCCTTTGCCCTTGTGTATTTTTAAAGCTGGTTTTGATCCTTTAATTGGTCTAGCCACTACAGAATCCTCAGTGTACTTTTTGTATGTGATGTTTACAAACTAAAACTCTCTAGTTTGTTTAGGGCTTTAGGCACAATCAAAGTGCTTCACTCAGATTTGTGATGTAAAATGATGATTTTCTTTGAACTTGGTAACAAGATAATTAAGAATAATCCATGATTTAAGGATTGAGAATAGAAATGAAATAATCCAGAGTGTTGTTCAAAGCAATTGGTCTTCATGCATCCAATCCAGCAAGGAGGGAGGACCTCTCCGATGCAACGTTTGAATGCTTAAACAGCACTTTCCCTATTGCTCGGGGCAATAAAAATATGCCGGGCAAGTACAATTTCATAAATGGCCTAGTTTGGTTAGTGTGAAGGCTTGGCTTAAACATTATGAACATTCAACTTTCACTGACTACATGTAGATGTATGTACATGTATATATGACTACTATCATTGTAGTTCATGGAATGTTTTTTTAAATTTTTTTTACTGAACTTGAAGATGCCTTCAAAATGAGGACAGTATCTTTAAGATATAGCTGGGATTAGCCCAGTTCAGTCACCCCAGTGTCATCTTACAGGATGTGGAACTAATCCATTGAGCCTTCACTGGAGACCTCTTGTCACCCTGCAAGAGCGCATTTTATTACAGGGAATCAGAGGCGGGTGCATTCGCAAGGGGTGTGTAAGATCCCAAATTCATTTGGTGCTATACCTCTTGTCACCCTGCAAGAGCACATTTCATTACAGGGAATCAGAGTAGGGTGCATTCACAAGGGGTGTGTAAAGATCCCAAATTCATTTAGTGCTATTGATCCTCCATCCGCTGTTTTGTAGTGGTTGTAGCACTGGTTCCTAAAACAAGAAAGAAATACAATTTATGCATGTCTTTGAACTAAAATTTCATATGATAGTTGAAGCCATATTGATCTTTTAAAGTTGTAGTAGCATTTTTAAATCATTGAACAAGTGTAATAATCATGCAATTAAACACTTTGAGCACTGTTATATAGTGTAATTTGTATATTTATTTTATTGTTTGTAAAAATTGAGTCTAGAGATTACAGTAGGGATCAATATGGATTACTGCAGACAAACGTTAGGGTGGGTAGTTTATTTTGACTTGCACTGTATAGGGTTAGTTCAAAGAAAAATATACCTACAGGCTACAGACTAAATATTTTCTATTGAACTACACTATTAAACATCTAGATAGACATTATCATTACTAATTAATCAATGCTTGAAATCGGCACAGGCCGGTTGGCCAGGGCCACTAAAAATTAGCTTTGGGCCACCAAATATTGATGCTTATTAATTCCACTGGCCCAAACGGGAAACTAAACATAGCAGAATGTTTTAAAGTTTCCTATGTTT
Organism: Echinarachnius parma; assembly: GCA_037951105.1. Taxonomy (NCBI): domain Eukaryota; kingdom Metazoa; phylum Echinodermata; class Echinoidea; order Clypeasteroida; family Echinarachniidae; genus Echinarachnius; species Echinarachnius parma. The sequence goes on along the minus strand of JBAMJV010001554.1, from coordinate 113,055 downwards.
TGGGGCTACCAGATTCAGGTTTCAGACCACTAGAATTGAACAAATCTTTTTAACGTACCCCCACTGGGATAAAAGGGCCACTAGGCAATATCCAACGTTGAATGAATGCCATTCCCCTTTATTTTTATTTGGCCGGATGAAATAGTTCAATTATTATTATTTTTTTTTTACCTTATTGACCTTACATGTACAGTTGCACTGAAGACAAGTCGTGTACATGTAGTGTGTACATAGCTGAACCCCATGTTTTTTTTTTCTTTCAATATCTTATCCTACTCCAGTGTGTTGTAAGTGTGTTGTTAGCTGGACCTTATTACCGTAATGTGATGCATCCAGCAGACATTTGGTATGGATGGTATCATGATCTTCAGCAGGGCAATAGAAGTTAATTAGCATAACTGGCTATACTATAATACGCCCCATCACAACATGTGCATGTGCATGCATGCGTCCGTCCGTGGCACTCTGTGCTCCGTGCTGCGCCATGCCATGCCATACCGTTGGTTTGAAGTGAGGCTTGAATGGTGCCGAAGCCATGAAGAATTCATGTCATGCCGGAGCAATGAGCAGAAAGGGGATGACAAATGTGCAATGTGGAGCATCGGTTGCGATCTTAATTCTCGTGTCTGGTCGGCTTGTTTATCTTGAATTAGTGCTATGATGTCATAAGGAACACAGTGACAACCATGTACATGTTATACATGATGTGTACAGGAATGTTATGTACATGTACACTAGGTGCAGTACATAGTAAACAGAGTTTCATCTCAAGCATGATTTCAAATGCGCTTCAATTAAATTTAATCTTAAACAAACAACCACGATGACGATAGTAGTTGTTTAGTTTCAAATTACTACCATATGTGAATAGCTTCTAGGAAATTAACTGCAAGTAAAATACATGAAACTTTGGCGTCGCAAAGCTTATTATTAGTTGCTCAGGGCATGTGGGCTAGCAATGTTTCCAAGCATTGCATAATTGTTTCATCCAAGTAAGTTGGTTTCAACTGCGCTTCATGTTAATTTAATCCTAAATAACCAAGAGGGTAGCTGTTAAGTTTCAAATTAAAACAAAACAATGGTAGCCTAGCACACACTCTTCAGTCACTGCCTCTTGCATTCCTTGCCTGGTCCCGTTGCTCTCAATGTATTTGTTACGCACATAGACAAAATACATCACATTACACACAATTCTCTGAAAATACTTGTACACATGTATGCATACATGTATTTCTGGCTGCAAACCTATTTTCACTTCTATAAATAAACATTCCCCTGAAGGTAGCTTTATGGAGCATTACAAATAAACAAGACTCCAAACCTGATGGCTTTATGGTTTATGGGGCAAGTAAAATACACAATTTTGATGGCCAAAATCAAATCTAGATTTAGGTTCCCTAAAGCAAAGAAAAATCTTAATATAACTATCAAAATGTGATGCCCTGTCGGGCAAGTAAAATATAACATTATTCATGTATACTAATACAGTGTACAGTACTTACTGTAAGTGATAGTTGGTGGTCTGAATTTAATTGTTGATGGCACTGGGCCAGCTGGTTAGTGCTAATTTCAAGGTCCATTGTCATTTACATTTTTGTTTTATTAATGTACATGTACATGCTGTACATGCATGCAGATTGTTTCACATGCCTCCTCCTGACTTTTCTGTAGACATTGTTTATTCAAAGAGTACCGTGAAGTTGAAGAGTTGGCATGTATGCCAGTATGGATGTACATGTAATGTAGGTCGGGGCGTGACTTTGGAAAGGGGGTCGAGAAACAGCCATGAATTCCCAATGAGGGTTGACGGGTGTTCGGAGCGATGGTGCACATCACGTACACATACTGGGAGAAAAGACAAATTTGTTATATTTTGGGGGTTACTTTTTGGACAATGTACATAGACAAAAGACAATTTATTTTGGTTAAAGATTGACTTTTTGGCAATGCTAGAAATTAACTTTGTTTGCATCGTGGCCCAGTTGGGGAGGTAAATCAAGATTTTACAAACATTTAGAGGCTGAAACTTGAATCTAACAGAGAGAAATATGAACAACTCTGCTCATTTTGGAATATCACTCTTAAATTTTGAATAACATTGAACTATATGAGAATTTCCAGGGGCTCTTTTATGGATTGCAGGTGCTCAAGATTATTAACTTTAATTGCCAAATTGCCCTGTAAATCTTGAATATTTTAGGTTATCGTTATGGGAATGATCATCTGTCAAAATGCATACGTGTAAGTTCAATGATTATGACTTGAGATCATTTGACATTTAGAAAAAACATAGATCCATTTTATTTTGGAGTTCAACACAACATGACATGTACGTGTTACTAGCCTTGGCTTATGGATGCATGTTTAATAATGGATGAAACAAAAATTGCTTTCATTTTCAAGAGCTAATTTGTCCTTGCAGAATGTAACATACTACATTATGTATTGTACATTTGTATTGATTGAATGAGGACTAACCACGCATGTCAAGTCACAAAGTGGTATGGAGACCGATGTTCATAATGATATGTCAACTACTAATACCAGTGTATCAAATTTCATTGAGCACTACTCTGCTAATTGTGCGGTGCTCTGCCATTGTTTGAGCATCAGAGAGTATTGTTCCAATGTTTGCTCAAAGCTTTAGCCCCAGAGACATACATGTACTATACATACATTGTACATGTACATTTGGCTGTCTGACTGTCTGTGTAACAATACTCCTGAATAAATGCCATCACTTATTGATTTTTCACATCATCGTGCACCAGGCTGGTGGAGTCTAAACTATTTCTTTGTTGTCGTATATGTACACGTGTCTCTTGACATGTGTTTCTTTGTTTACGCCCCATGTTCATTATACTCTTTGTACATTTGTTCTTGTTCTGCTGTTAAAGTCAGTACAGAACAGTACAGTACAGTAAAACCTGACTACAGTGACCACCCATGGGGAAAGTGGCCACTGTAGCAATAATGCAGGAATTCATTTTCAATTTTAGAGGGCTACTTTTCCAATCTGATGGATATCCAGAAATGTTTTCACATAATACCCTATGGTAATTTTAGGGGCTGCCTACTGATTTCAGGGGGCTATTTTGAAAATTAGGGGGCAAAATCGCCCTCAGCCCCCATATATTTCCTACCCTGCACTGTAGACAGGTGGCCACTGTAAACAGGTTCTATATAAAAATGCTTTACTCAGCTGGGAATTTGACTTTCATTGTGATAAAAAGTTGTACATGGTTACACATACAAATGCACACAAATTGCTCAAAATATACCTGTCACATCAGGCTTTGAAAGTATTCCCCAGACAATGACCTTTTTTCTCTCTTTTTGAAACATTATTTTTATATTGAGATAATGTTATTATTGAGGCCCTGGGCCACTAAAAATTTGCTTTGGGCTATTAAAATATCATCAATGTCAAATTTATTAGCCTGAATGGGCAACAAAATATAACAGAATTGTTTATGTTTTTCTTTGTTTGCATGGGGCCACCAGATTCATGTTTCAGGCCACAATAATTACAAAAATATCTTATTTTTATTAGCCTGACTGGGCCACAAGGCAAAACAGATAATACCTAGCATTGTGTTACGTCTACCGTAAACCGGGGTGACTTTGGCCGCCGGGGTGACTTTTTCCACTTTTTGAGAAGGGTGTATTTTCATCAAGTCTCACTCTTCAGAACTAATTTCTGATTCTATACATTACCCTACAATACTATATTTGAAAAAATAAGAAATTTGTACTAAAAAGTGAGGCTTGATGAAAATACATTCATCTCAAAAAGTGGCAAAAGTCACCTCGGTGGCCAAAGTCACCCCGGTTTATGGTACTTAATGTGTGCTATAGAAAGATTATTGTCGCACTATTTCTTGTTTTATTGCGTCTTGTGGTGTCTTGTTTCCTTCCTCCTATCTGTCTGTCTTACCCCATTTCTTTGTACCGTGTTTCCACTTTGGATGTGTGTTTCCAAAGTCCAATCTTGTGTGTGTTTTCTCCCCATGCTCTTGCACGGGTTTATTGGGGGTATTTCCCTTGTCTATCCGGAATATGTGTGCAATTATGCACCTTTCATTATCAATGCAATTTGAAGGCTGTCCATTCTAAAAACTATGTTCAGAATCAGTATTAAATGCAAATCAGCAAATTTGTTCACAAATTTTTATGTCCAAACATGTCAATTGTAGAATATTTATGTTGTGCATGTAGCATCTCCATTTTTAAACTAAATCCAAATCTCATATTCTTCCATGGCAAGTTAGTGTGGAGCATTTTTAATAAAGAAAAGGTGATTCAATCAATGATATGACCATGTATGATCAAGTAATCGTTTAAGTGTTTAAAACAATCAAGATATACAGATAAATTTTCTAGATTGCTTTTGTTACATGCACTGTCTTTGAACCTTTGCAGTCTGGCTTGTCTAGAGACAAGCTAATTCAATGACAGCTTTAGGCCAAGCAACAGTGCAACAGAAACTGTGATGTGCTCTTCTAAGGGAATGATAGCTTCTTCATATCCTTGCCTGTTTTAGGGTGCATCACTTACATTACTTAAGAACAATTAAGACTTGATCATTTATAGATGATGACAGCCTATGTGTACATTGAAATGGATCTCCTATTGGTGGATTATCACTACCATTGTGTGTTTCGTTATATATTGCTTATTGTCATAATTAGGCCTGGACCAAATATACAATTCAAATAATTTAAGTAGCTGAAAAGCTGTATGTATTTGAATATTACCTTTTCTACAATCTGGATGTCCGAATACCTAACACTTTAGTGTGCACCCTATAGATGCGGTTTTATTTTTTTTGGAATAAAATATACATTTACTATTTTATGTTTTAAGAATATTCACAACATATTTATTTTTATGCCTCCGCAACGAAGTGGCCGGAGGCATTATGTTTTCTGGTTGTCCATCTATAAGTATGTACGTCCCGTTCTCGTTATCGCGATATCTCAAGAACCGGTTGACGGATTTCCACCAAACTTGGTACATGTACGTATCTTGAGGAGCCAATGAACTAAGTAGATTTTGGAATCATGATGTCAAAGGTCACAAGGCTCATTATGCAAAAATAGCTCGTTATCGCGATATCTCAAAAATATAAATCACGCAATAGCGGAGGCATCCATTTCGACTGCACGCAGTCGAAGATCCATCTAGTTTGTCCAATTTCTTGACATAGTCTTGATTGATCTGTAGATAAAGATGAATTATGCTGATAGGATATAACTTTACATACTACAACAATATCATTAATTTTCTCTGCATCTTTCTTTCTTTCTTAATTTTTAATTTGAACAGAGCGGGCCGTGCTGGGTCAGGCAGGAATTCTGGTCCCCAGAATGCATCCCCTCCTACCACATCTCTCAAGGTAAGACTCATTTTCGAGGGATCTAGAAACACTAGAAATTAACAAGTTTTCCTCGTGGCCTAGATTGGCAAGTAAAAATAAAGATTTGTTTAGTTTTAAGTGGCTGAAACCTGAATCTGGTGGCCCCAAACAAAGAAAAACAGAAGAATGCCGTTATATTTTGTTCCCCATTCAGGCAAGTCAAATTGTGAACTATGGCATTTTGATGGCCCCAGGCTAGCGGGCTAGTACGTATTTTGAGCATTAGATATTTTTAACAAGCAATCTGCTTTTAAATTCTGGGTGATTTTTTTTCCCTCCAAGTCGTCCTATCCAACTATACATTTCTGTTGTTAATATGGTATATAATATTTTTAATTTCATGTTTGTACATTTGAATTTGAAGTATAATGCTATTATCACACTCCCCTTTGTACTTTTCCATTTCTGTTTTCAGAGTCTGCAAGGATTATACGCCAATCAACACTTCGTCCATGTGGCTAGTGTATCAAGGGTAAGTGATATCAATATCAGTGGCATAGCTAAGAAGGGGGTGGGGCATATGGGGGTCATGTGCCTCTCTAATATTTTGCCTAAAACAGAAAAAGGCAAAGGGTGAACCATAAAGGGTGAACCATAAAGAAGTGCATAGAGTATGCACACCAATACAGTATGTGTCCTGTGCTCCCTACCATCTGGAAGCCCATGCTAAACCACTGAGCAATAAACAAACAAATAACAAAACTGCAAGGAACATTCTATCTATATTATGCATTCTATGAGAATGTTTATATCAGTTTTAATACAATTTTAAAAGTTTGTTAATTCTGAAAATACATTATGGCGTAATTTGTTGCTTAATTGTTTGCTTTTGTAAGATATGCTTGTTTTAATCAATGGTAGCAGTTGCTGATTCCGGGTAGATATTTCATATGTCCCACTTCTACCACATGTTCCTATTCATTGTCCACCCATGCATCTTATGAAAACATTCCTGCATGCTTGATCTTGATTTTGGGGAAAAAAGTATGAAAATATGACTAACCATGACTTTGTATCGCATCCACACTTTTTTGTTTGTAAAGTGACATGAGAGGAAATATTCACTTTCCGATCCCTTTCAAATTTGTTGGCACAGAAAGGGCAAATTTTTGACAACTGTTTCAATTTTTTTTTTGTGAATGGGTATTTGATTTGGGAAGGGCGTTTTAACCCATTGGAGATAATGTGATGTTGGTTATAATGTTGTGTGTAGGCAAGCCTCCACACTTATCTTTTTCTATAGTTTGCCCATTTGGGCTAGTAAAATTCAAATTTGTCAAATTTTACTTGCCCGCTTTAATTGTAGATGAGATTGACACATATGAAATAACCTTGTTCTCTCATAGTTGAACAATAATTTAGTTGCCAGATTGGGCAAGCAAGCTAGGCAATTTTTGAAATTTGACTTGCCCAACACCAATTATTACTTGCCCCGGGCAAGCTGGCAAGTACTAGTGTCGAGCCCTGTATAATACACATTCTCCATAGACTCTAGCCTGAGTATTTTGGTTGTGTAAGCACAGGAGTGAACATTCCCTCCCCCCCCCCCCCCCCCACATTCAATATGACACACAAATTTGCTTCACATGGTTAACATGAGCTGGCCAAGCTCTGTTTCCACGGCTACACAGGAAGCTGTCGTGCCAGTTTTTAAGTCGTGCTAAAGAGTTCTGTCATGGAAAACAGTTTTCTGTGGGGCTGCTATTCAAATTTGTCTGCATGTATAAACAAGCATATTTACCAAGTATTGTTACATTAAAGGGACTAGGTAACATTGTCCAAATCCTCAAAATCCAATTGAAATTCTAGCAGAGCTACCGTATTTGTCGGTGTATTAACCGCTCCGGTGTATTAACCGCACCCCTAAAAAAAAAAAAAAAAAAAAAAAAAAAAAAAAAAAAAAAAAAATGGTGGTTAATACGGTCGTGTATTAACCGCACCCCCCCTTTTTTTTTTTTTTTTTTTTAAAAAAAGTGCGGGTAATACACCGACAAATACGGTAGTTGTAAAAAATGGCCCTTACGATGTAAATTCACGATGAAAACTTAAAACATGTCTTTTATTTTAGTCTTCCAAATCAAGCAAATACAAATGAAATTAACTTAACATTCAAACTCATGTAGAATCATTGAAATGTTAAGTTCAATAATGATTTTGTCTTTATTTTTTCTGTTCCATTTTTAGGGCTGTACTGCAGAGCTTCAGGTCAAGAGTGGTAAAAAGTTTGAGGGAATCCTGTCGACATTTTCCCCCAATGTAAGTAAATGAAGCGCCCTCTATTCTCAGCAATTCCGCCCGCACTTTAAGCACACTACACTTCACCAATGCGGAACCGAGAAACAACTGTATCTGAACTAAAGCAAGATCTGTGTATTTAAAGCATGTAGAATAGTTCAGATCCTGAATTGTTTGTCGGATGGGCTTTACACTTTTCTTCTTTTAAAGGGATTTAGTAACTTTGTTGACATGTGCAAAAAGTTATGAATGGTTGATGCAATGTATAGTGTTGTTATCTCATATGTCCACAGGGTATTGTGTGAAAATTTCAAGTCAAATGGACATTGCATGGCCAAGTAATGAGCGAAAATGCAAAGTGATATTGGGTGATATTCACTAACTCACTGCATTCACTTTGTACAGGGATGAAAAACTCGCCCAGAGTTTTTCTTATCTGAATACTTATCGTACATATCTTTGTAACGAAAGTGAAATTTGAAAAACCGAAACCTGTCCCTTGATTTTATTGTTAATACGAATACAACAAGGTATGAGGGAACCGCTAGAATTAAACTTTTATTTTGAGGATTTGGACAATGTTACTAAGTCACTTTAATTCAGGATTGCTAATCTATTGGTTCATTTTGGTGTATTCTTCATAGAACCTAGCCCGAGCTAGTAATTTTTGTACTATTCCTGAGGAGGTTAACTTTCTCTGAATGCAAATAACTAAAACTAACTTACTATAATTGCATAATTTAATTTGTTTTTTTACAAACACATTGAGCTATGTCTGTCTCACATTTTATGCAGACAAAACAGCATACATTGTGTTTGTCTGCAAGTGAATCATATTTGTTGACACTTCTTTTTATTGTTTTCATGCATGTCTTCATTGCAAAAAAAAATGTATATGATGTTGTTAACCTCTTGACAAAATAATCCACTACGGTTGCGGTTGTCTAAATTTTAGTATCTTGTTTTTGAGTTAAGTTGCTCCACATCCTGAAAATATCCCCTCGCTTGATCATAACAGTGTGTTTGTTTGATCATGATGTCATAATATGATGCATGTTTATAACATTCTTGTAAGTTTGTGATAGTAACCCAGTATTCCAGATACTAAGTGATTACTTTGTATATATTGCACATATATATTATGTATACAATGTTTTTTTTTTCTCTTTTGGACCAGTTGGGCAATTCAGATTTCGCAAGTTATTATGGCCTAAAACCAGAATCTGGTCCCTCCCAAACATAGACAAACATATACATTCAATTTTATATAATTTAGCATTAATGAAATTGTTGTGGTCTGAAGCTAATTTAAAATGACCCTTGACCCTGGTATATAATTTGTTTCAGTTTGCACAGACTTAGCCTATAGTTATTGCAAATTGTGATAAAAACAAACCAAAATTCCACTCTCTCAAACTAAACAAACTTCAAAAATCTTTGTTTCACGTGTTGCAGGGCGAAGTAGAATTACGCCTCGCCCATCCGGTCGATTCGACGGACAGCTCTGCGATTCCAGCCCGGGAAGAGGTAGCGGATAAGATGGTCTTCAAGGCCGGAAGTATTGTACGCATTGATATCAAGGATATCGACATGGACTTTGCCAGTAGAGGGGGTGAGTTGTATTTTCAGTGCAAATTTTTGAATTATTTTAAATAGTTACGTTTTTTTTTATATTGCTCCATTTCCTCTAATAATAACGGTTATTTATATAGCGTTATTTCCTCTACTGATAACGGGTATTTATACAGCGCTTTTTTCGCTAATAATAACTGTTATTTATATAGCGGTATTTCCTCTTATAATAACGGTTATTTATATAGCGCTATTTCCGTGAGGATCATAGCGCTTTACACTGTTATTATTACCCCAATCAACGGATACACACTGCAATCGTTCCTGTACATGAAGTACACATTTTCCACTCCCTAGGGAGTGGTTGATTATCCAAGTCTGTTGATGGGAAACGTAACTGCATAATAAAAGTTAAATGATGCCATGAGATAGTAATAGTAGGTTCAATTTATATACATGTTGTGCTTAACCCTATGAGTGCGATCGTCGTACGCATTGACATCAAGGATATCTACATGGACTTTGCTAGTAGAGGGGGCGAGTTTTCACAGCAATTTTGTGACTGATTGATTTTAAGTGTAAAATGTAACCGAGCATGGAAAGCTATACCATGAGATTATATCGATAGGTTCAGCCTAGGAGAAGTCTATAACTGTCCATACAGTTCATTCTAAATTTATTTTTTAGCCTAGGAGAAGTCTATAACTGTCCATACAGTTCATTCTAAATTTATTTTTTGTGTGCATTTAGCAACAAATCAAGTCATTTTAATTACATTTGTCAGTCTTAAATTAAATTGTGGTACATTTGAATTTTGTTTCTTTCTTGTTAGCTGATGCATTCCAAACGGATGGAGAGATTTCTGGCAGGAGGCAGAATGGACAGGTGACGGACCGAGAACTGGAGGCATTTGATATAGGCAGTCTAGGAGATGGACCAGGAGGGCTGGGTGATGACTCTCTAACAGGATCTGTAAGTAAAACATTCTGATAATAAGAAGAAGAAAAATGCTAAAAACTGTTCAGGATCATAATAGAATCTTTATCAGAGGCAAAAGTTGAGGGGGGAAGGGTTGATAGATCTAGGCTAGTCAAATTTTGAATAGATCTTCTACTAGGGCAATGACAGTATAGCCAACTCTCTGCTAGTCTAAGAATGGTTCGGCAACTAGTCAGTGTAGTTGTTCTGTGGGTAATTGTCAAATGGAATTGCATTTTCTAAGCGACTTTTTCCATTGCTATTTGCCCAGAAGGTGGGAGGCAGACTGTTTTCTTTGGAGGAGCATTATTTCTTAGTCCTTGCAAAATCCTTGTATGTGTACTATTGTTCAATTTACGCTTGCAGATAGATCTTGGTGACAAGTTTCGTTATCTGTATGTCCTATAAGTGGCATTCATGTTGACTTACACCCAGTTTTCTATTTCACCCTTTTCTTTCTACAGTCTGACAGATGGAGTGCAGAAGACATGTTCAGGAAGAATGAGCAGATGGGCGTTAGGTCGTCGTACGACAGCAATCTAGGAGAGTACACGTAAGTGCCTCAACTTTCCTGTCTTGTCATTAATCAACTTTGGTTCAGATTAAAGAAATAAAAGAGAGGGTCTGATTTTAAGTTTAAGCATGTTGAATTCATGCCAGTTTGTGAAAAAATAAAATGATGAAAATGTGTAAGTTTTCTTGCTGTACGCCTTTAGTTCTTCAAGCAGAGGTGAAAAATAGGGCAGGGTAAAATTTGGTAAAGATTTGTACTGTAAATCGAAGGCATTGAAAAAACAAACCATGACAATTCCATTATTTATGTTTTTATTCAGAGCAAATTTCATATGAGAATTGTTTACTACAGTAACTGGTATAGATGTTGCTATTTTTCATGTTCTATTGCATGTTTTATTATGCCTCCGCAACGAAGTAGCCGGAGGCATTATGTTTTCGGGTTGTCCGTCCGTCCGTCCGTCCGTCCGTACATCCCGTTCTCGTGATCGCGTTATCTCAAGAACCGATTGACGGATTTTCACCAAACTTGGGTCATGTATGTATCTTGGGGTGCCAATGATCTGATTAGATTTTGGGGTCATGAGGTCAAAGGTCAAAGGTCACAGAGCTCATTATATATGCAAAAATAGCTCGTGATCGCGTTATCTCAAGAAGGGATTGACAGATTCTGACCAAACTTGGTACATGTATGTATCTTGGGGGGCCGATGATCTGATTAGATTTTGGGGTCATGAGGTCAAAGGTCAAAGGTCACAGCTCATTATATATGCAAAAATAGCTCGTGATCGCGTTATCTCAAGAAGGGATTGACAGATTCTGACCAAACTTGGTACATGTATGTATCTTGGGGGGCCGATGATCTGATTAGATTTTGGGTCATGAGGTCAAAGGTCAAAGGTCACAGAGCTCATTATATATGCAAAAATAGCTCGTGATCGCGTTATCTCAAGAACGAATTGACGGATTCTGACCAAACATGGTACATGTATGTATCTTGGGGGGCCAATGATCTGATTAGATTTTGGGGTCATGAGGTCAAAGGTCACAGAGCTCATTATATGTGCAAAAATAGCTTGTGATTGTGTTATCTCAAGAAGGGATTGACAGATTCTGACCAAACTTGGTACATGTATGTTCCTTGGAGAGCCAATGAACTGATTAGATTTTGGGGGTCATGAGGTCAAAGGTCACGGCTCATTATATGTAAAAGTAGCTTGAGATTGGAAATCTCAAGAACTGAATATCAGATTTCAATCCAACTTGATACCTGAATGTATCTTAGGGAACAATTGTAGTCATTAGATTTTGGGGTCATGAGGGCAAAGGTCAAGGTCACTTATAGCTCATAATTGTGATACATCAAGATCTAAAAGACAGAGTACCATCAAAATTTAGTTGACAGAATTAATTCTGTGTACATGTTGATTTGGGCTTGATATGAATAAATTGCGTAATGGCGGAGGCATCATTTTCGACTGCGCGCAGTCGAAGATCCATCTAGTCTTATTAATGACTCTTTGAGCACAAATACATGGAGGAGTACATGATGAAAGTGTGGGTGGACGCCAGACAGATTTAATTATGATTTATGATTAAAGTTGCAGAGGTATTGATATAAATTTGTTCTTAAATTCTCAACTAGGAGTACATTAAGAAATTGCGGCGGGCGGACAGGCTGGCCAGGCAGATTGAAGGGTCTAAATAGTACATGAGTGCATCAACAGCTTTAATTATGATTAAATTAAATTAAAAGTCTTGGGGTTGCAGAGGTATTAATATATACTTGTTCTTAAATTCTCATCTAGGACTCCTCTGGAGCACAAAGACACGGAGGAGTACATGAAGAAATTGCGGCGGGCGGACAGGATGGCGAGGCAGATTGAAGGGTCCAGCGAGTACATGAGTCGCGTGAACAAGGAGCTAGAATGCTCCGAGGAGGATCGGTTTAGCGCCGTCGTGCGTCCCGGCTCCTCCTCCAACTCTCCTAGTGCTTCCAACATGAATGAGGGCCACAACACGTAAGTCAATAATAATTATTTTAAAAATATTTTTTTATAGATGATGAATGCATGCAAAGATATATGGTTGGGGGTTGGGTTGCAGTTATCACCTTGATTGAGGGTATCTGAGGTGGTGTTATTTGGCTAAATAATAAGAGTTAATTGGGCAGGGATGACAGCCATAGTTAGAATGTGTTAATATATCAGAATAATAATAACTCGTGAGTGGTTTAGTAATGCATGTGAAAAATACTTGTGGGAGCATTTCTAATGGAATTATCACCAAACAATTGCATAACAGTATCCCCCCTTGTACATGTTGACATTTTACTCCTCTTACCCTTTCCTGTGGTAGTAATGTTCTCCCTGCCATGAGGAACAAGCAGGAATGTATTCTTTTCATGAAAGCTTGAGGGAATGTTTTTAGCACCCTGATGGACTGTTATCAAAATGTCCTTTTATTAAACAATTACTTGAATTCAACCTGATCTTTTTCTTTCAGTGGTAAGTACGTTCCCCCTGCAAGGAGAAACAAGCAGGGCGGTGAAGGCCTTTCGAGCCCAGGAGCCGGGGGTCCTCATCGGAACCATAACAGGGGCACACCCCCATCCGGCATGGTCCCAGGCCCCAGGCCACAGTCGCCTCACCTGCACCAGGTGCCACCCCAGCAAGCCCCTCACCACATTGGACCGTCCTCCCCCCATGGCATGGCCCCAAGGGACCCCAGGGATCCCAGGGGGCAGGCACCACCTCACCCGCACCATCCAGGCAGGAGTCCGGGCATGCCCATAGGGATGCAGCAAGGTGGCCACCCAAGGTAGGCAGATAATATCCTCAATTCAAATAAATTAACTAATTGTATTTGTAATGAGAATTAATTTCTACACAGGCAATGAAAGATGTTGACAATTACCAAGATTAAAACTTTCATAAATTTGAAAGTGCGCACTAAAATATTTTAGTGTTTTCTTTCCCTTTTGTACCATGAAATTTTAGTAAGCATTAAAGGACCTTGTTGAATAGCAAAATCAATAAAAAAAAAAAAAAGAACATTTCATGCCCGCCATATAGGTCTCCTACAATTCTTGTTGGGTAGTAAAATGAAAAATATGTATTATTAGTTAATTACATGTTCATTCTCATTTATTTTCCACATAAAAGATGACAAAAGATATACATTATTTACAAGTAATCACAAGGTAAACAAATTTAAAAACAGTATATCAAATTACTGAATGTAAATCAATGCAATTAAGCACATGGATGGAAACAGTACAAAAAAAGTGGTGGGATCAAATGAAGCTTTTGAAAAGTTTACATAAAACAATTAATAAATTTGTTGTTTGCATATCCTGCAGGTCACCTACAGGCATGCCGCAGCAAAGCCAGCTGCCACCCCAGCCCCAGCGGGTGCCGGTGGGCCGGCGGGCGGCACCAGACATGGTGCAGGGAGCAGGGCTCCCCAAATCGCCCATGCAATCGGGGCTACCGCCTATGATGCCGGGACAGGTGGTGCCAGCACAAGCCAATGGTAATGATAACAACATTATTAATTTATTTGATTTGTGGGGGCTTCTTTTTTATCAAGCTTGCCTTTATTAGATTAACACTCTGAAAATTATTAACATACATGGGTTTGTTATTTTCCTATATTTCGGGGATTATTTTTCACGCTTGCATATATTATAATAACACTCTTGAGACACACTCTTGAGGGTAATTTTAAGCATCAGGATGTAATGTATGAATGCATGCCTGCACAATATCTTAAATAAATCTTAATGTTCTGTCTGTCTTTCAGGTGTTGATAAATCAAGGGATGGGGCTGGACCCCAGGATGTAGATAAGAAGACGGCGCCCTCTTTTGACAGGAGTCCCAGGACGAGCATAGCTGATCCTGCCAAGAGTAAGTACAGTAACTACCTGTTTTACACTTTTTATTGTTTGCACGTTTTCCCTATATCCATTTTGAATTTCTGTATTTCAACAAAATTCCCTTGAAGTATAGTTAATCTTGCATAGAGTAAGACATCAGAGTCTACCCCTATAACACAGTTTGGACCTTTCCCCCAGTGTAATAGTAACATGGACAAATTATTTTGTATTCTATTCCCAACTATTTTGGACTATCCTTACACAATTGAAGTAAGTTGCATTCTGAATGTCACTTAGCAACACTTTGTTTGAACATGTTAATAGTAATTATAACTTTGTAATGAATTTATCGACATAAATCTAATGTGCTTTCTTTTGCTTTTGTCGTGTTCTTTTCTCAGGGCAAACTTTAGATAACTTGAAGCAGTTCGGTAGTAATTTTCAGGTGAGTAGGATCTTATGTTAAGCAACATTTTAAACTTTTGATCACAATACAAATATTTACCTCCGAAATTATGACAGCCAAAAATTTTGGAGGTAAATATTTGTATTGTGATCAAAAGTTTAAAATTGTGCTTCTTATAAAATACCAATACAGATGAACTTTCATACTTATCAGGATCTTATGTTTGTTTTATTTGGGCTGAGTATTATGAAACAATAGAGTTCTTCACAACTGAAATGGTCATCATACATGCATGTAATTTAAGTTGTCTAATTGATCAATATTTAAAAAAATGCAATTATTGTAGTCAATAAAAATTCAAGAGGGGAAAAAATGACTAAATATCTGATTTATCAATTCTTTGTTTCCATTGTAAATCTTAATGTCTGTTAAAGCAAAATCTTTCTTTGTGAAATTTTCTGGTAACAGTTCATCTGTTGAAATACTGATCTATGTTAAAGCATGGGTCTTTAAGTGTTCTGTCGATTCCTAGTCTGTTGATATATCCGCCTGAATATGTTTGGCTGGAGTCTCTAGACATGTTTTTTCTGATACTAAAATCTGAATTGACTTTGATTTTACTGATTGACCATAATTTCTACTATAGTTGCAAGACAAAGAGAAGGCTGGTCCTCCCTCGCAAGCTGTGGCTGCAACTGGTTCACCCCTGGGTCAACATAATGCTCCCGCAACGAGTAACAATCCCTCGACAGCGCCCGGTGCCGCACAACCCCCGCAACAGAAGCAACCTCCTGGAACAACGCCTACATCTGCCACTGCTGCACCTACCAATGCTGCTGCAACGCCGCCGTCATCGGTTGCCTCGTCTGCTCCCAGTGCGGCAACGAGTAGTCCAGCTCCCACGATAGCACCCACGTCGGTAACCACGTCGACGTCGACAACGGCGACGGTCGTCAAGCCGGATGATAAGTCAGGAAATCCTCACTCTGCTGATAAGGAGAAAGATCCAGGGATAGACTCGTGAGTATTTCTTCTTTAGATTTAGAAATAGAATAATTCCTTTATTGTTGGAAATTAATTCTATGTACATGCCAACATCAAATAATGAGTATAGTACTTTCTTACATTCTTACTCTATGTAGTCGATAAATACTATCAATCATACTATACACATCGATTCAATAATTTTGTTTTTCAGATGCCTTAATCTTGGATGATTTTGATTCAATGTCGAAATATAGATGTATACTGCAATACTTGTATGTTTCGGATTATAATTCCCCTTGTTCATTTATTCATTTGGATATTCCTCCTCCATTAATTACCGTGTATCATTTCCGTAAATATTTCCGCTTCTATTTCATATGTCTTGGGAAAATTATTATCCAATATTTGGAGTTCAGTTTATCAAGAAAACACTCTTGATAAGTAATTTTACCATTTATTTTGAACATACATTTTTTTTGGTGCCAAGTATGCATTAATTATTTTCCTTTTTTTGTATATTTCAGTGTCATGAAGTCAACATTAAATCCCAATGCAAAGGAGTTCAACCCAATGGCAAAGCCATTTGTCCCAGCGGCAGCGGTAAGTTCAAGTGCAATTTCAGTTCTTTTAATTCAATAATTATGATAGATTTATTCAAAAAAATAATGCAATTAGAAAGATATCAGTTGTGTAGGTTTGTCCAATAGAGTCAAGTGCTTGGTTATACTAAATCCTTCCACATTATACAGATAACTTTAATATGTCAATATATCATAAATCAAAGTTAACTCTGAAAAGATTTAATTGGCATTATTTTGACGTACTTTATCTTACGCAGAGAATAGCAGAGAAAAGCCCACCCCTCCCCATAATTCACCAAAAATGAATAATGTAGAAATGCAAATTGTATTTAAGTAATGCTCATTGGCAGTGTCTGAACAGTTTTGGTAAGCCCCACTCACTGTATGGTGCTCTTTTCCTCACACAGAGAATGGCGCAGAAGACCCCCACCCCTCCCCGTCCACCATCGCAGCCCAGCCCAGCCCTGGGCCCCCAGGTCATCCCCAGCCAGTACAACCAGATGAACCAGCCAATCTACCAGATTCCTGTGCAGCAGCCGGGTCTGCAATACAGGGCTATGCAACAACGGAAAGGTGCGCAGTTAGTAAATGACAGTGCTGTAGTCGAGTCCACAAGTTCCGAGTCCGAGTCCCCAACGAAATAGCATGTTCCCATATGTTTTACATAGGGACTCGGCTCTGAGTCCGAGTCACGAGACCATCAAAAGCGAGTCCGAGTCTGGACTCGACTACAGCACTGGTAAATGATATGTATTATAAAGGTCTGGGGAATTGGGACGGATTTAGAAACGATATAAAATAAAGTTATTCAGAGAAGCCATGGATCCACGGGATCTCAGATATTCATAGAGGTATTTACCACTAATAATGGATATGGAAATATAGCTGCCAGGGGTCGGTGGGGAGTAGGTTCCCATTGGGTGGGATGCTAAGGCCAGCCATAATGACCCTTGCTTTTTAAAGAAGGTTGCCCCCTCACTTTATATACGGTACTGGTCCGCAATTTATTAATGTTATTAATATTATTAATATTAATTCTATAATTAATATTATTTCTCTTTCCAGGTGCTACAAACCTTCCCCAGCTGCGCGGCCACCAAGACATCCACCACATCCTGCCAGTGTCCATGGCTGCTGGTCAGCCCCTGGTGGCCCCTATGCCAGCAGCTGCCATGATGTCCTACCAGGCCCATCAGCAGGCCGCTGGAGGCCCCGTCTCGTCCCAGGCCCAGCCCATCAGTCACTCGCAGGTCATCAGCCAGCAGCAGCAGCAGATGCCCTCCTACATCTACCAGCAGAAGGTGAGTTGGTTTAATTCTCTGTTTATCACCTTCGGGCAACAAAACAACAAACTTGGTAAGGTGGCTTTTATTGCATTTGCATGCCATCAATTTCTGTTGAGTAGTTTGAAATGTAGGTTATGTCAACTGATAATGTCTGCTCATCCAGGTTTGACGGCAATATCAATGCAAAATCCTGTCTAAAAAGCCAAACTCTCAATTGTATAGATTGCATTTTTAAACCCTCACATCAACTCGTATATTTTAAGCTAATTATTTTGAATAAGCATGCGGACAGTAATTTAATGGCTAATATGTATATATATTAAAAACATTATTCTGATCTATTTTATGAATCTTTTCAATATGTTTCATTTACTGACAGGTTACACAGAGGCTAGCTGGCCAACAGAACATGGTTGCAGCACAACAGGGCGCCCATGGACAACACCAGCTATCCCAGGATGCACCTCTCATGGTCTTCCCCCATGCGCAGATGATTCGTAAGTAGTCATATTCTTTGTCTGAAAAATGATCTGATATGTAACTTTATACTTATTCTTGTAAACATAAAGAAAACTATCAAGGCACACAGTCCAATGATAAAAGCTTAGTTTTTAACTAATTCATAATTGCTCATGCAAGTTTCGATTTTTTTCACATGCGGATAAGATTTTAACTGATCTGATCTTTTGTGTTCTAATGACCAACAGATTTTGTTTTAAAATTTGTTTTAAATGTTCATTTAAAGCTGAAGTGTTAATGCATGGTCTCTGACAGATGAAGCTAGTTTCATTAATCAATTCAGTACCAGATAACTTAACTTTTCTTGTTGATGTTTTGAAATAAATGAATAAAACATTTTCTTTCTCTTTGAAAAAACAGCAGCTGGTATGAGCGCGTTCCAGCACTCTGGAAACCTGCCCATCTCATCGCAGGGAGCGCCCATGCCAACCCCTTACCACCAGGTGCACCAGCCCCAACCCCAGCCGCAGCCCCAGCACCAACACCAGCACCAGCACCACCAGAACCCCACAGTACACATCCAGCATCAACCTCACCAACACCAGGGGCACCAGCAGCATCAGCAGTCCCATCCGCAGCACCCCCACGCCCACCAGCACACCACCCCACCCCTCGCACACACACCCCAGGGGCAGGCCCCCCAGGGCAGTGTGATGCAGCAGCAGCAGGCCGCTCACGGCGCCAGGCCGTCGCCCAGCCCGGTTAGCCAGGTCATGCATCAGGCCAATCAACAGGTATGTTAGTTTCGCCATTAACAAATTTTGTGGAAAGGAGCTAGAATGTGGCAGTTGTTATTTAATGAAAAGAGTAAATTGCTTCAAATTGTAAAATTAAGCGTTGGGTTGTTATTATGGGACTTACATAATTTATTTGAATTTCATGCAGATTCACTGTTAAGTTGTCAATAACCATCAGAATAAATTTACAAGACATAGCAGCAGTTGAAAAATGTCAAGTGTAGATCACTAGATAGGTCTGCTTACTACAGTTGACTTGATGAAATCTGTAGATGTCATAGTTCCAAACTGATTTTAATGGTGTACTCAACTTTCCTTCTTTATTTTAATAAACGCTATTTCACAGTCTCATTTTTGTCTTGCAATTTGAAATTCATTGATTCATCTTGTACAAGCCTAGCAATAAGCTTCTACCTTAAGTAACGACTCCCTGGTGATTTTAATTCTACTTGCAGCAACAACATCAACAACAGCAGCAACAGCAGCAGCAACAACAATTCCACCCACAAGGCATGCAGGGTATGGGCCAGCCACAGAGCCACCAGATGATGGCTGCAATGGCCGCGGCCTCGCATCAGGGCGGGGGCGCCGGGGGCAGCCCCCACACCCACAGTGGGAGCAACCACACCCAGCAACAACAGCAGCAGCAGCAGCAACAACAACAAAGTATGATGCAACACCTGCATCCACAGGTTATCCAGGCCTACCAGCAACACCCGGCGCACCCCTCCAACAACCTCACCAACGTCACCCCGGTCCACACCTCGCCCCACCCGCACCCCAAGACGGTCTTCCTCTCCAGCACGCAGGGGCAGCACGTGGGGGCGGGGGGCCAGCCGAGTATACAGGCCATCCCCATGCACAGCCAGCACTCCATCATGCCAACGCCCGTCCAGGGACCCTACGTCACGCCACAAGGTAACTCATTCAACTTTGAGCCTGATTTTATGCCTCTGGCCCCAAATAAACATTTGGGGTAGTCCATTTGTCCATAATTAAGTCATTTCATATGTCCTGTTTTTGCTACCTGGATATTTCAAGAATCAGTTGACATTTGAAATCAACTAGATGCCAGTATTTATCTTTGTACTGATTAAATTTGGGATTATGAGGTAAAATGTTATAGGTAGCATGTATTATACATTTCATAATTGCAATATAAAAATAAAACTGTTACATCAACATCAATTTCATCAACCTTGGAACTTGGTTGTATCTTGATGAGCTAATGAACTCTTTTGGAGCTACTCAATTATGTCTTCAGGCCACCAGGAGTTTAAAGTTCTTTATTTCTATAATTGATGCATACATTCAGCTGTTCTTTAATTCAAATTTGTTTCAATCTATTTTTATCTCTCTTCAGGTCAACTACACCAAGCTCAAGTTCAACAGTACCAACAGAACAACTGAAGGAAACGTGGAGAGAAATGGAAAAAATGATTATGTGAGTATAATAATGTGCTATAGGTAATACTTCCTGCAGATTTGTATCTGTTCTTTTCCCTTTGCAGAAAGGGATATGATCGATTATAAGTTGCAATTGATTGTAAGTCAGGAACTATGCTCATTTCAACCAATCAGATTTGCACATTTAGAACACATGATCTGACTTACAATCAATAGTATCTCTTTCTGCAACGGGGCCCTTGTAACATAATGTAAGGTTTCAGATAATACTGTTTCGAGATTTTATCTTACTTAAAAAATAAGGAAACTGAACAGAAATATATTACATAAATGAAAGAAAATAGGGCTTCCCCAGGATTTAAACTAGAAACCTCTGGTGCCCTACCAACCGAGCTATAAAGCTCCTATGATGGTTTGTTTGTTTGTCCCTGAAACCCATTCCAATGCTAGTGATGGTCAGAAGCTGAATGGTCTTCATTTCTTTCATTTGTATGTGATAACATTTGGTTTGTAGCCTCATTTTTACATTACATAATGTTTGCATAACAAACAGGAACAAATGCTTTGCATTGCTCAAAATCTTTCTATATAAATTATAATCATTTTAGTATTACTAAATTTGTACTGAAAATGTTCATGTATTCAAATATTACTATAATGACTATACTATAATGAACTATTTAGATATGCCACAGTTTATGATATTTCAATGCAATCACCAATTAATGAATGAATAAATGAATTTATAAGCAGTATATAACTAATCACTATGCCCTTTTCTTTCCCCTGTACAGAAATTGCAGTCGTATAACTTGAACAAAACTGGAACGTTGGACACGAACACATAAAGTGTATATGCTGCATTTTGCCTCTTGTGTGCGAGAGAGCCAGCATGGATCATGTGATAAGATATTATGACATTTTTTGATCCGGCGCGATCACCTTGCCATCCTGTGGATCACACATGCTATGTATTCGGCTGTCTACCTCCTTTCACCCAGCACTGTGCATTCCAGAAAATGGCATTTATAGGAAAGCGTGCCAAGTGTTTGGACAAGAAATTATGCGCCGAGTAACATCATGCCAGCATGGACATGTCTCTGCCACAGTGGACAGACAGTGCACTGAGATTATGTGAATCGCTTGGAATGCAATCAACATCAGCAAAGGCATGGAGGAGGGGAATATTTTGCAAGGGCAGAGACGGTGAAATTAGCGTGACCTTTCTAGAGGCTATTTCAAAGAAAAACAAACTAACTTTTGTGAAGATGAGTATTGTGGACATGATGCAATACAATGTTAATGCAGACATTGGGTGGGGCGGACCCATGAATAAACTTAATTTTTATATGTGTATGTACTTGTGATGGACAAATTTTGCAGATGTACTGCAAATGTTGCAGCTGTCGGTCTGTGATGACGAAGGAACGTTAAATAGCTGCACGACAACGACGACGACGCGACGATGATGAAATCATCAAGATTCTGCTCCGAGTTTGCCGTCGGAGCCAGATTGGAGGTGTTCAGTAACGAGATGTTTTCAGAGATTATAATAATAATGATAATATACTATGTACTTTACCTTTTAGCCAAAATAGTTCATCTGTAAAGGAATGCTTTTAAAAATTAGCTTTCCGTTATAGGTGTGAATGATCACTGAAGATGCGGTCGCAGCTTCAGTTTTGAGATCGATAATATATGTCACAGATTTTTAGAATGTTTGTGATGGTTTCAGTGCAGATGCACCCGACAAAAAATGTTAAAATATTATAGAAAAAAAAGAGATGTTGAAAGAGTCAACAAAAGTTGGAAACTGTATTTATCGGCGAAAATGAAGAAATGGATCATTCCAGTTATTCGCAGTAAAAATGACTCCTTGAGAGAGGGTTTTTAAAAGCTGCCATCTATCATTCATGTGTACTTGATGTAAACGCTTACTTCGATGTGAGGAGGTAAGCAATGGAGTGAAGGAGAGGAGCAGATAATCAGGGAAAAGTGCTAATGAAATGCATTTATGTTTGATCTGCAATATTGACAAAGAGAGAAAGAAGAAAAATTAAATGTGATAAAAAAATAATTATTTAAGAAAAAAAAATAATTGGGGCGGTCGCGGGGGCAAGAGGAAGATTGTCACCACGTGTAATAGAACAAATAGTCTGATTTGTTCATTGGTTTTGCACTTTGGTGAATGCATTACAACTTAGGGTATACAAGCGACTAGATCTGTGTGGTGAAATAAAAATCCTCATGTTCTCTAGGGGTGACAAAATATTAGTACAAATATATTCATCTAGGGAGGATTAAATTTATGAATTAGATGAATGAGTGTGAACAAAAAACAACAACATAGTGTGACGTTTCCTATGGATGGATTAGAGGGGGAAAAAACAAACTTAACCCCTTTAAGTACTGCCTTGCATGTCCTAATAAACAGGAAAGTGCAGTGCTAATCAATGCAGTACTTAAAAAGGTTCAGTTCCTAATTTAGAGTTGAGAGGGAGTTGAAAAGAAGGAACCGAAGTTGGGGAGGGGGTGGGGGGGGGGGGGGGGAGGGGGGTGGGAAATTCTTTGGAAGGGGTCATTTCAAGTCTCAGCTTACCTATGCAGTCTCAAACTAATACTGTGCAACAGCTTATTTTTGACATTCTGAAAATAGGATATTTTTGCGCTGAAGTACGGACAAAATATGTCAAAGTAAGAAGCTGCCTTGTGTATGTTCTATAACCCACTTTCAAATGACATTATTGTCTAGGAAAATATTTATTTTTCAGGTATTTTTCTTTTTACAGTAAGCATCTCACGGCATACTTTGTTAAAGAAAGCTAATTCAATCAGATTTTGTTATTTTGTTTGATTTAAGTAGTCAGTCACCTTTTTGAATACTGCCACAGTAATAACTTTCAAAACAATTAAAATTGCTCAATCTTTTGCTTATTTTCCTGTATGAATCAACATACTTTGTTAACTCTCAAACATTTCCCATGGGCTCGAAATTAGCACAGGCCCACTGGCCCGGGGCCACGAGACATGAGCTTCGGGCCACTAAAATGTTTAAATGTCACGACTGGGCAACTATATTAACATAATTGTTTCTGTTTGTCTTTGTTTTGGCCGCTCAATTCTGATTTGGGGCTAGACAAATTGTAAGAAGAAAAAAAAGGGTTAATTTCTAGCATTGTCTCATAGACAATGTTATCACTTAATGAGCACTCTTATTAATAATGCCATGAAGTAGTTTGCAATAACAATCCATTTAAATCCAGAATTTTGTTAATTTTTCCAATGTGATAGAATTATTCATTACCTTTATGGTTGCTTTCATTTGTTCCCTATTTGAGAATATACATTTCCACCTGATTAATAGTGATATTATTTTTTTTCATTTTTCATTTGACAAGAGACTAAATTCAGCATTCTTTAATTGAATTATGAAGCATTATTTTAGATTCCCCAAATGAATATATTCATGTTCAAAATTCTGCTACTTGCTAGGTGTACACACCCCAAAATCTAAATTCCAATTTCTCTTGAATGTGTGTTCTTTAAAGGCACCTTTCTGTGCAACTCTTGTGCAAGATGGCGGATATGTGTGGGGGAAAAATATGCAACTTTCCTTATTGTGCTATTGATAACCTGATATTAAAAAATCTTTAATAATGTGGGAATGGTAGGACAAAGTTAACGATCTAAAAAAAAAAAAAAATTAATCAAGGTAGGCTAGTACAAAATCACGGTTATCATTACTATGCATTTAAGAACAGAGCTAATAAGTTAATTCTTTCACATGTTTCTGGTTTTATTTTGATACTTGTTATGGAATACGCCAAGAATATACTCAATTCTTTGCCAGATGCAGAGTTATCCTTTCTGAACCGAAATTTCCTTGAATAAACATTAACAGCTGAGACTAAACTTTATCTTGTGTTTTGATCCTTTTTTTTCTTCCAGGCTGAAGCAATGTGTGTTTCAAATATGTACCCTGTAAAAAAAGATTTACAATTAATCATATGGTCAATTGGTCATACGATCAATCGATTGCTTGTACAATTAATCGTAATCTTTGTTACAGGGCCATGATGTGATTCTTGCATTCTCATGTGTGGATTTGTCTGTTGTTGCAAGAAAGTGATTTTGAATGAAATGCTGAACCCTTTGTTGGGTTATGATGTTCATACATTTTCAATTCCAAGATTAAAGAAAAAATGGTGTTACAAAAGTATGTACTCGATTGCCTGGGGCAAGTGAAAGTCATATTTGGGCTAGTAGTTTAAAGAAAACAAGAAAAATAGCTGCCCAAAGAGGGCAAGCAAAATCTGTAAAAGAATTCTAAGTAAATTTAGGTATGATGCACTATTTAGGCAAGGAAATTGTTCCTACAGAAAAGTGTGTTATAACTTGAAAATGTACTTCCCCAAAGCAGCCCCTGTAATGAAACGAATGAATAATAACTGGGTATAAAAGAAGAGTGTGTGTACATGTGTGAAAGACATTTAGTTATGAATGTGTGTGTGTGTGTGTTTGATTATGTTCATGTTTGAATGCGTTTTCATACGGTTTGCCTGATCACCACTGCACACAGGATGAGTCTAATGATATGTGTACATGTCAGTACTACATGTGACTCCACATTTAGGAGTTTGTATGTGACTATGTGTGCAATGCATGGGTGTTACTGTCTATGATAATACAAAATCACATTTATAGTATAGTTGAGTTCAGTTTTATTTTCATTTCCAACAAAATTTCAAGAATATACATTGAACATCCCGTTTGAATCCCATTTTCTTTGCTCATTTTTAATCACATTATATTTCTGGTCAGTTTCTCTATATGTTTGAATTAAGAATTTACACTTGTAAGAGAAAGTTATGGAATTAAAATTAGAGTTGAGTTGAGTTGAGTTTCAGTTTAATTTCCAACAAAATTTCAAGAATATACATTGAACATAATTAATAGAATTATTTTACACTTGTAAGAGAGAGTTATGGAATTACAATTATAGTTTAGTTGAGTTCAGTTTTATTTCCATTTCCATCAAATTTTCAAGACTATATACATTGAACATAACTAATATGATTTAGCATTTGAAAGAGAAAGCTACTGAATACAAAGGAAAACAATTAAATCATACTGTAAATATTTTATCAGGAGATGAATTGATATTTTGTAAATAAAGTTACTGAATTACAATTATAGTTGAGTTGAGTTCAGTTTTATTTTCATTTCCATCAAATTTTCAAGACTATATACATGTACATTGAACATAACTAATATAATTTAGCATTTGAAAGAGAAAGCTACTGAATACAAAGAAAAACAATTAAATCATACTGTAAATATTTTATCAAGAGATGAATTGATATTTTGTAAGTAAAGTTACTGAATTACAATTATAGTTTAATTAAATTCAGATTTATTTTCATTTCCAACAAAATTTCAAGAAATCCCGCTGGAATCCCATTTTCTTTGCTCTTTTTCAGTCAAAATTTATTTAAAGAATATACATCGAACATTAATAATAAAATTGACCTTCTGAAAGAGAAAGCTACTTAATACAAAGGAAAACAATTAAATCCTATCATAATGTGTCAGGAGATGACTTGATATTTTGTAGAAATTGAGAGATCTACAAAGTGTGTCCCCCTATAATTTGCATGCCCCCCCCCCCCCCCCCAATCAGCCCTATGCCACTTGTGAACAATAATATCAAACTATCTATCAGCATATATTTGCAAAGTATAACACCCTTATTTATTACAGTTCTATGTTTGAACAATTTGCATTTAAACTGTTAAATTACCCAATAGGGCTGAAGCTGTTTCAGTCTTTAAATGTGTGGTTTATGATTTTAACAGAGCTTTAAACATTTATCCTGACGCCTCATACATCATAATGCCAAATTTCTTCAAATATTCTACAATTAAAAAATATTTATGAGCATATATACAATATGTACAACTATATACCGTGTGTCAAACTATAACAAATGATAATCTAATATGGAGAAAAGGTGAGAGAATTGAAAACTATAGTTGAAAATCGAGCAAAACAATGCATGGAAAAGGGTGGAGAATGAGAGCTCCTGCTAATTTGAATGAGAGGGAAGCCTGTGGGAAAACTGGAGAATAATCAATGTCAGTTAAACATATATGTAGGTGAACAAAGTGTAGAATTAATATTTAACACAAAACATGTAAATGTGCCACCCTGCTAAGGAAATATACTTCCCGGAATAATACATATCGCAAGGAAATATGAAATTAAACTGATCAATTCAAGACTATATCTCTCTGAAGAAAAATTATGTTTCTGATTACACAAGAAAGCAATTTAAAAAAACAGCTATGTTACACTTCACACAGTGAGACATATTTTGATAAATGATTATGAAAGTGACTAATTTTTGCAAATGAATACAAATATGACTGCCCAACTACTAGTTTATAAAGTTCGAGGCTATTTGTCTTACTCATTTTCTCCACCTTGATCAATACATACAATAAATAAACAGAGGAAGGGAAAATGAAACAAGTCAAACCCATAGGATTGTGACGATAAAGGGTGGACTCAGATGTGAATAATCAAAATAAAATGTTTTAGATGATATAGGGCAAAATATTGAGGAACACTGGAATTTGTCTGACTCCAGTTATTAAAAAGAACAAAAAGGCAATGAAAATACATAAACAAAAAACAAAAAAGAAGATCTTTCCCACACCGGGAATCGAACCCGGGCCACGGCGGTGAGAGCGCCGGATCCTAACCACTAGACCATATGGGATTTCACGTCAACTGTGGGAACCTTAAGTTATATGTAACTATTAATTTTATTTCGTACGGGCGAATCTATTTTATTTGGAGGTATGTTTTTTTCATTGTGTTATCAGATTTGCTAAATTTGACGTATGGTTTTCACTTTTTACAATTTTGTCGTATTTAAAATATTTTAAAAAAATTATATTGATTTGCATCAATTGAAGAAAAGTTATAATCCATACCTCTTTAAAATAAGTCTCTTTGCAATGTTCCTATTTAAAATAGAACCATCCTCATTTGTTATTAGTCTTATTTTTAGTTTATTACGATAAGATGGCTGCCTCCAGTGTCTCTGTGAAAATCTTATAGGCGGAAAAGAACGCTGAAACCAACGGATTTTACAGCTTGAATGGAGGCATTTGAGCTTCAAATGTTGTTTTCCTTTCACAATGTCCACGAATGGCGTTACAGATACGACACAGTGGCTCTCAGTTAACGAAGAATCGCTCTTTTTGCATGATGGTTTGTTGCGAGTTAGCGATTTGGTAAATTTGCCAAAAAACATAAACAGCGGAAGCCCGCAAAACAACTCCGACGAAGTTGTCTCGTTTGACACCAAGAACCCGACAGAGCTGAGCCAGCGATTGGTTTCTGTCTGTGAAAGACGGAACAATATTTATGCATATTCCAGACTCTTGGAATATCGACTCAACGCACTAAAGGGCCTTTGGAATGCTCATCGGCAGATCACAAACAATGTTGAGCAGCTGGAACGAGAGACGTTGAGCGATGAAGCGGAAGCCGCGACCGCCGGCGCGAGCGGCGGACTCGCTGCCTTCGGTCTGCTGAAGAAAGTGGGGCAATGGCACGGCTCGGAGCCAGCAGCCTTTTCAAGCCGTTTGGGTTTGCTATTGCTGTTCCCACTTCTACGTTCGCAGCAGAAAGTCAACCCAGAGCTCAGTGGGGAAACAGCTGCTTTGTTGATCAACTGTCTCCGAGATTGCCCACCGCTCAGTCTGGTGAAAGAACCGACAGATTGTCTTGACGGTTTGGAGACTTTGCTCAGTTCCTGGTTAGGAGAAACTGAGGATGCACAGCCAGCAGAAGGAGGAACATCTGTTCTTGTGCCAAAGCAAAATGTATCGCAGCAGCTTCTTGCTTCTGCATTGGTTGCGTTTGCATGTGCAAGGTGTGATTTGTTATTATATTGGTTTGATATCTTATTAATGCATTTAAATTGATTGTAATTATAATAGACCAGGCAGTCTAGTATTAGGAACAATTTTTTTTTCCATGAAGAAAAACAGTTCTGAACTTTATATGCACTTATTACATGTGCTAACGTTAAGTACTTAATGCATATCACAAACTTGCCCTTAGATGTATTTAATGATCAATATGGTGATGCATGATGTGGACTAGAAATTAACAAATCTTGGATTTCAGTTCTTAAATTGTGCTAAAATAAAATATCAAAATGTTTGGAAGTTTAGTATCAGTTACAGTGGCAGTGTCCCTGTTTCAGACGGGAGAGAGAACAATGCCAGCGAGTTGTAATAACCAATACTCGATAGTGATTTTCCTTTTAACACCACCTACAATTTTACGTACAAAATCTAAATCATAAATGCGAGGCCGATGGTCAAATTATGACAAGTTGTAACCTAATTGTGCAAGTTGATACCATGATTATAAAAAAAACACACTAATTTAAGATGAATGTATATTTGTAATATAAATCGGGACACAGTCAAACATACTGCTGAGCCATTGATTTGGTGACTTTAAAATTGTTTTCAATTTTGCAGGGCTGTATCATCCACACCACCCATCTTTTACAGCAGGTAGCCCCACCCCCTGCGAGTCAAGGTGTTAACTGCATGCTGAGGTAACCCCATCCCTAAGCCCACTTCCAATGGCAGACATTTGATTATATAATTCTGTAACGTAGCAGGACACAGCACAGCAGTTTCTGAATCAGATGTGCCATTAATTGTGTGACTTTTTTAAATTTTGTGTTTAATTGTTTTAATTTGACAGGGGTTCGATTGGAAATTCCATCCACACTACCCATCTACTGCGACAGCCAGCCCGAGCCCAAGGCCCTCTTTATGTAGCAGACCTTCTATTATATATACAGATAATTCTAGAGCTTCGGATGACACAGTCAAACATACTTTTGAATCAGATGTGTCTTTGATTTGGTGACTTGGATATTGTTCTGAATTTTGCAGGGTTTCTGTCAGAACATTCATCTACACATATATATGCTACATCAGCTAGCTCCAGTCCAAGGCCCCCTTTATTTTTTTAAGTAGCAGACATTCTAGTACTATGTACAGAGCAGGACATACATGTAGCAGTTCATGAATCAGATGTGCCATTGATTTTGTGACTTCAATTTTTTCTCAATTTTGCAGGGGGCTCTATCCGAACATCCACACCACCCATCTGCTACAGCAGGTAGCTCCAGTTGAGGCCCTTTCTAGAGCTTAGTTTCTTAAATCATGTACCATTGAGTTAGTGACTCCTTTCAATTTTGTTTTCATGTTTTATTTTGATTTTTTAATACATCTGCTGCAGCAGCAAGCCTCCTATGAGTCCTATCCATGTGGCAGACATTCTAGTAGTACTAGCTAAATTTGCAGCAGCAAGCCTCCTATGAGTCCTATGCATGTGGCAGACATTCTAGTAGTTCTAGCTAAATTATGTAAAGAGCTTTGCAAGACATACCCAAACATATTTCTGAATCAGATGAGTCGTATTGACTTGAAATTAAATGTTAAAATAATTTTTGCAGGGGCTCTATCGGAACATTCATCCACACCACCCACCTGCTGCAGCAGCTGGCCCCAGCCCTGGGCCCGCTTCCGGTGGCAGACGTTCTGCAGAGACTGCTTCGGCTAGAAGGAGGCCCAGGATCCCCTTCGTACCTGAATGGCAGTCGTCATGTGGTCTGCTGGGGCTTTGAGGACATGCTGGGCGAGAAGTCTGATCAGTCCGAAAAGCCGGAGGAAAAAGACAAAGAAAAAGGTACGTAATAACAAAAAATTTAATTTAATTGCCCAGAGCCTACTGCACAATGGTTGATCTGATCTCATTGACGAGGCAACAAAGTAAAGGACCAACGATATATGAATATTGCATGCTTTAAATAATTTCATATTGTTTTATTTCCGAAATTTGTGCAACAAAGTAAACAACTAACAATATATGAATATTGCATGCTTCAAATAATTTCATTTTGTTTTAGTTCAGAAATGGGAGTTGTTTGTCTGATCAGAATCGATCGTGTAGTGTGAGGTAGGCCTTATATAGCTAATTCTCGAAGTTAGCATTAGCCTGCTGTCCCAGGGATCTCGTAAATTAGCATCCAGACACTGCAATTTCATTCATGCCCAAATGTGTTTTACCCAACTGGATAGCTAAATGGGGAAAGAGTATTTAATATTTTTCTATGATTTTGGCCCTCATCTAGATGCTGAACAGGCGTTGATGAGTATTACCATAGAACTAGAACTAGAACAGAATCTTTTTTTTTTGCCGACAAAAATTGACTAGTCTTGAATTTACTTGCCTGACAGGGCCAACCCAGTCATATATTAATTTATAGCCCAGCTTTAGCATGCAAGAGGTGCTGCAGCTGTGTGAATATGTTGTGTGTATTTACATATTTAGTGTGTAATGTTCAGAGTTGAATTGAAATGTTTACTTTAATATATCAGATAAAGAAAGATGTGATGTGAAAGACATGTGATGGAACATAGAAAACAACGAAATTGAATAAAATACTCTGTGGAAATATTTTTTTTCGGTGAAATTTCGGCCATAGGACTATTTCAGCCATAGGCCTATGGCCGAAATATCACTGAAAATTTTTTCCACAGTATTTTATTTAATTTCGTTGTTTTCTATACATTTCAACTCCGAGCAGAACTTTTACCTGTGATGGAACATACCTGTATTGCACCAACTGATTGAAAGAAGAAAAAAATTGATTGTGAAGAGATCTTGCTACAGTTTCTTTTGCAATAACTTTGAACAGTTATTCATTATGCTATATTCTTTTGTTATTTATTAATTAGAAACTAGCATAGGGAGGAGTCTTGCCTGTGATGGAAC
The DNA here is from genome assembly GCA_037951105.1 of Echinarachnius parma. NCBI lineage: Eukaryota > Metazoa > Echinodermata > Echinoidea > Clypeasteroida > Echinarachniidae > Echinarachnius > Echinarachnius parma. Next base: position 81,659 of record JBAMJV010001554.1, on the reverse strand, counting down.
CTACTTGTACTGCACAAACTCGAGGGGAAAAGGACTCGCCAAGATCGGATCAGGCCTCCATGGAACACTCCGGTAAACTCTTCATACTTTTTTAGTTGGAGATCTCTTTCTAAATATATCTTATTAAAGTGCTGATTAAAACAACACAAGTCTTTCAAAGTGTAATGAAATGGACATTTGATGTGAAGGGGGAATTAAAATAATACTTAACTAAACATAAATTAAACTTTTCTAGTCATTTTGACTAACTAAACACATACTATTACAAAGAATGTTGACAAGTATACTGGTACCAAAACAAGAAAATGTTGCGCTTTTTTGTAATTTTTGCTATTAAAAAAAAAAAATATATACTTGATATATATAGCGCCTAATATGATTGCTATCATAAATATCTGCACCCATATTCCAAATATTTGGTCAGTGTTAAAGAGTGTGTGATTGTGGTTTATAGTCTGTAATGTTTATGTTCGGAGGCAGCACTAAAAAAAAAGGAAACATCCTGATCATTTGTATTAAAAATTGTCCGCTCTTATCATTATCATTACAGAGGCTTTGTATACGCGAGGAACATGGATTTGCCAGTTGGGTGGGTGGCATGTACGGAGCAGTGGGTGATACATCGCCCTCTAGAGGCCGATTCTAAACCGGAGCACTTTGCCTCGCTTGTCAACAGAAATACACTCAAGGTAAGAAGCAGTATCATCAGGATCAAAGTCTTGCTCTTTTAAGTTTTCATTACTGCAAAACATCAGTAGCTGTGACATCAGTAATAAATTTGGCCTTATGATATGCTCAGAAATGCTGTCTGATCATTTAAGCATTCTTCAAATATTTGTACAATTAATATCATTGCTTATAAGGAATCACATTTTTAGAGTCATTGCTTTATTTTGTGAATTCCTAGACAACTTTTGTTTGTTTGTAAGAATGAATGAATAAATTGAATGATGTCAAAGGTTGAAAACAACATTGCAATGCCAGTCAGGTCACCATATGTGAACATGTGTACTGTTGGAACTTCATCACAATACTGTTATTGAGATAATTTGTTTTCATTACTGCAAATACATCAATAGAATGAATAAACAAAATAATTTTTTTTTTGTGTGCATGTTTGTTGTTTCTTTTGAAGGTTGAAGGCAACATTGCAATGCCAGACTGCCTAGCAGTTGCATCTCGGGTCACCATATCTCTGTGTACTATTGGAACTTCATCACAATACTGTTATTGAGATCATTTGTTTCCATTGCTGTTATACATCTACAGAATTTAAATAAATAAAATAAATGATGTTCTCTTTTCTTTTAAAGGTTGAAGGCAACATCGCAATGCCAGACAGCCTAGCAGCTGCATCTCAGGTCACTATATCTCTGTGCAGCGATGGCACATACTTCTACCGTGTGTGGTGTTCGCCTGGTCCCGACAAGAGTGGCAAGGGCCAGCCAGTGACTGTGGACCTCATCCAACTCAACGTTAGTATAGTCAGTGCTGGAAATTAGCACTGGCGCAGAAATTAGCTTTGGGCCACTCAAAATAAGCTTCAGGCTACCAAATTTTATTGGTCCAAATGGACAACCAAATATAATACCGTATTTGCTGGTGTATTAACCGCATGTTTTTACATACAGAAAAACTTGCCAAAAGGGGGGAGCGGTTAATACACAGAGATAGAGAAACATATTTCATGAAAATACCACATATGGCTATAATATCAGTTTATGTTATGTAAAGAGCTTGACGGCTTATCTGTTGTGAATTATGCTCCAATTTTAAACAAGTATGTCATTTGTGTTGTTTTGTATAAACTAAAGTTTACACAAGTTAGGGGGAAAACATGATAGTTTGATTATGTTGCAATGATTCCTAGCACAGTTTTATCTTATAGAAAATGTTTTTTCCTCTTCAATGACAACCCAAAGTTGGGGGTGCGGTTAATACACCAGTGCGGTTTATACACCGGCAAATACAGTAGTCAGTGCTGGAAATTAGCACTGGCGCAGAAATTAGCTTTGGGCCACTACAAATAAGCTTCAGGCTACCAAATTGTATTGGTCCAAATGGGCAACCAAATATAATAGAATCTTTAATATATTTCATATTTGGGGGCACCAGATTATAATTTTTGGCCACTAATATAGGGGACAAAAATTGTTTTCTTGCCCGACCGGGCCACTAGGAGAAAAGTTAATTTCTAGCATTAGTAGTTTGGACTAGAATTTAACTAGGAATTGCACAATCTAATAGTAAATGGGTTAAGAGCAAGTAATTAGTGATTACAATTCAACTGATTATTTGATTTGAATTTAGAATACTAAAATAATGTTTGATTGTAACTGTGTAACTGTTGTTTCAGTATTGATTGTAAGATTCAAGGAAAGTCCCTGATAGCCTTCCAAACTCTCAACAATGGCTCAACAATTTTCTGTTTTGTAAAATATACCATTCCACATTATTTGATAAGGTCAGTATTTCAAGTTTTGGTTTTAATCCAAAGAATAAATGCAAAAAGACCCCAGTCTTCAGAGCAAGGATGCCAGTTTTCAGGCAAAAGCCGGAAATTCAGGCCATGCTTACCTAAAACTCAAGGTCCGAAAGTAATTTCTATTCAAATTAAGTACCTTGCCTCAGTTTCCAGGGCCGGTATTCAATTCCATAGCTTAAGTAAGTAATTGGGATTTGATTAATTCATCAACTAAAAATCTTACAAAAATGTTAATGTCATGATGTTTTCAAATATTACATTTAGATTTTGTTTTACTGAAGTAAAAGTCAAAAAGTCGAGTTCTAAGCCTACAAAATGCTACTTAATCTAAGTATCAAATTGAATACCAGCCTTGGCTCTTGGCTTGTAGCTTGCTGGCATCTCTTTTAAAAAGATTTTTTTGCTAAAAGTTAACTCCTTTCTGTCTATTTTTGTCTATTACAGGAATCAGGAGGTGAAGTTACAGCAAGTCCACTAAGACCATCCATCATCCTCCAACGGAACGAGGATGCCCTCAGAGCAGTAACTGATCCCCTTTTGATCAGGCTACGCAGCTTCCGTCCCAGCAACGCAGCATCTCTAGCCCAGCTGACGGGCGTCAATGGCAATTCGAACGGGCGAGAAGAAATTTGTGAGTTAATTAAAACAAATTTTTTTTTTTAAGGGATCTAGTAACTTTGTTGACATGTGCAAAAAGTGATGAGTGGTTGATACAATGTATATTGTTGTTATCTGGTATGTCCACTGGGTCTCGTGTGAAAATTTCAAGTTATATGGCCGAGAAATGAGCAAAAATGCAAAGTGATATTCACTAACTCATTGCACTCACTTTGTACACGGTATTCGCAGTGCAGTGGATAATTTAACATCTGAACACTTCAATCGTAAACATCTTTTTAACGAAAGGGAAATTTGAAAAACCGAAACATGTCCAATGCTTTTATTGTTAATACGAATTCATACAAAAGGGTATGAGGGAACCGCTAGAATTCCAATGGGATTTTGAGGATTTGGACAATGTTACTAAGTCCCTTTCATGGGTACTTGATTTAAAATGGAACTCGTAACAGATTTTAACCCTTTAAATAGGGCTTCAAAGAATCCTCCAAACAACCCAGCATCTCTTGCCTAGCTGACAAGCATCAATGGCAATTTGAGTAGGTTGGAAGAAGTTTGTTTCATGGCATTTATACAAGTCTTTTAGACTGCATTGTTTATTTTGGTATGTTTTCAGCAGTATTTTTCATCTAATTAAACGAGCGATGAAAAGTGTTTAATGGGAACGTCCCCCATACAAGGGTCTTAGTGGCTCGATGGTTGAGCACCGGTCCCGCAATCCGGAGGTCTTGTGTTTGATTCCCGGTGAAGCCTATTTTTCTTGGCTCATTTTCATTTATTCCAGTATTTTTCATCATTAACTTCATTTTTTTCCTACCGATGTCTTTTCAAATATCAGCTACAACCAGTTGCAGCCTAACCCTAAAGCTGTTACGCAAGTCCCCCATCTACTGTTGCGGCAGCAGCGTGGTGATAGTGACGGCGCCCCCTGGAGGCAGCGGTAGCTCGGCCACCAGGTCCCTCTTCAGTACTACAGCAGGACTGAGTGGCCTTAGAAGTGAGTAATATCAATAATCCAGTTCTTAATCACATCTACACTTGTATGAACAAAATCGGATGGATATCTGCTTAAAAAGTCACGAATGTTGAAACAAAATTTTTTGAAACTAAAGGCTGTCATTTTGCAGCTGCTATTTGAATGAAAGCAGCCTTCATTAATATTTCTTGCTACCTATTAATTGAGCATGGCTGAATGATAACTACAGTAGAACATCGTTATAACGAGGTCCTTGAGACCATGAAAATACCTTGTTTATATCCGGTTTCGCATTATATCAGGTTAAAAAAACAAAGAAATATAAAGAGCTGAGTCCAGCAAAATTACCTTGTTATAAGAGGGTTTTGTTATCTCCGATCTCTTTATAATGAGGTTCCACTGTATTAGTTTTCAATGATAATCTATAAGTTTAAATCACTAAAATTAAGTTTGACCAGTCATTTTATTTCCCTTTAATATACTTGTTGGGCAGTGTAAACAAAAAATGCCCAGCATTATTTTCTAGGCATTGGTTAATTAAAAAGCCAAATTGAATGTGTATTATTGGCATACTAAGGTCAAAATGTACCAGTATTTTTTTTCCAGGCAGTCATTAATAAAAAATAACCATAATTATTTCTTTAATGTACCCAACAATGCTTAAATGAGGCTACGACACGTACCTGTACATTTCCTTAGCCAACATTTGAAAGTAGTAATCATATTTGTGATAAACAAAATAAAGAGGAACAAATATTATTCCCAGACAACAGTTGACAAATATATTACAACATATGATATATTTAATAAAAAAGCAATTAATATTTTGCATTTATCCCCCAACAGCTTTGGCCACTAGTCTGTGCTTCAGTCTTTCAAATGGCCTTCTACTGAGCAGACTTGAACTGATGGATGCCCCAGCATGTGCAATTGCGAGGGGAGCAAACATTCAGGGTCTAGGTAAGTAGACTAATTTGAAAAAATAGCAATGGAATGGAATCGGGAGGGGGGTGGGGGGGGGGGGGGGGGGGGTTGGATCATTGTATTACAAAATTACTGGGTTCCTTCTGAGCATTTGGGTTTCTATGGTTTGAGAATATACTTGAGATACAAGTACCCAGTTTGCCTTATCAAAGACCAACTCAGTCTTCAGAATCCATCTCAAATTTTGGATCCACAGTAACAGGATTATATTATATCTACAATAGCAATTCAGTAGCAACTATGGCACTGAGAGGATTATATATGCAGGGCTCGACACATGCACTGGCCTGTTTTCCCTAGGCCAGTCAAATTTTACTTCAGGCCAGCAAAATAATCCGGTAACCACATTTCCAAACTGACAATGATAAGATAAGAAAATCTTGTATGCTCCTAATGTACATAAAGCCTTAATTAAAATGGCTTTTTTGAAATAAAGAGAATGGGATTTTGTAACGTTACAATAGTAACGACAAAATGAAATGTGAATTTAAGGGGAATTAAAAATGTGTTACAGGAAATCATTTTACTAGCAAAAAACAAAATTATGTATGGAACCCATGTTATGTGTCTCTCTTTAAAAAAATCCTTTTCAGGTGTGTGCTATGATGAGAGAAACAATGCAATCTGGACTTGTTCCACGGACTGGGTAGACCAGTGGCAGAACCCGGGTCTCCGGGCTACACACCATGTGTGTCGCCAGCTAGGGGTGTCTAAGCCACCTCTAAGCGATGCCATGCCTAGAGGTAAATAATTGAGCCATATATATGATTATTATCATCATTATTAATTTGATGATGATGATAATAATTGCGGTGAGTATGACAATATTAATAATGGTGATGATGATTATTATGATGAAGACAGACTATGATGCAATGCAATCTGGACTTGTTCCACGGACTGGGTAGACCAGTGGCAGAACCCGGGTCTCAGGGCTACACACCATGTGTGTCGCCAGCTAGGGGTGTGTAAGCAACCTCTAACTGATGCCATGCCAAAAGGTAAATAATTTCTGCCGTAACAAACATCACTTAGGTATTTCTATGATTACTATCATGCTCATCATTGTCGTTGATGGGATAGCGACAATATTTGTGGTGAGAATGTATTGGTGATGATGATGATGATGATGATGATGATGATGATGATGATGATGATGATGATGATGATGATGATGATGATGATGATGATGATGATGATGATTAATGATGATATTTTCATTGTGATAACGATGGTGACGATGACGATGACGACGATGACAACGACGACGACGATGACAACGACGACGGCGATGACTTCGATGATGAGGATGATGACGATTGTAAAAATGTATTTCCTTTCCCCGATTCTCCACAAACAGACAACTTACTGGACGTGGCAGAGGTTGTTCGCCTCCTCCTCCACCACGTGGGCAGCTCCAGTTGCCACAAGGTGCACAGTGACACCTGCAACAGCATCGCCGCCACTACCGCCACCGTTACCACCTCGCCCCTGGGGAGACTACTGGGTGGTCCTACCCCTCCCCCACTGCCGCACCTAGTCAGGCTGTGTGCTATACTGGAGAAAGCAGTGGAGGAGAGGAATGTGGCCATTATACACTGCATGCTTGTCGTACTTGAGGTATGTAGCAAAGAGCATCGGGAAGTAGAGCCATTCTTTTGTTTCAGAAGTGAACCAATTATTAGATGTTGGGGTTATGAGGTCAGGGGTCAAAGATCGCAGCCTCATTATATATGCAAAAATGTGTGTTATCACAATATCCAAGAAACGATTGATGGATTACGAGATTAAAGGTCAAAGGGTATGGGCTCATTATAAAAATTGCAAAATGGCGTAGGCATCCATTTCGACTGCGTGCAGTCAAAGATCCATCTAGTTGCCTTATGTAAATGTCTTACTTTAACCAACAAATAGATAATCCCACAAAATAAAGGGATTGTCAGCTTCCTGGTTCAAGTTTAAATCAATTTTACCGGATATCTGACAGTAAACTGTAAGTCTGTACTCTGCACTATTTTTGAAAACTCAATTCCCTGCTCAATTTGAACATGCATGACCGATCTCGATTGAAATAGCATTTACTGGGAGAAGAAGAATTGAATTGAATTGAATTGAATTTATTTATTTACCAATTTAACAAAATCATTTGTGTACAATATTTAACAATTTCTCATCATTTTGTAAAAAGGACTAGAGAATATCATATTATGCTTGACAAACCAGAAGAGGGTTAATTCTCATAAATTGTGATCAAATTGCAACATTTGTGCTCCCAGCGTATGATTTTCAAAGCGGAAATGTCTGTGATGTTTACCATCTTTGCTAGTTGGGTTTCTGGTTTTGGGCCACTTGAATTTGCCTGGCCTTGATTTACTTGCCCAATAGACCGCTTCGGTAATGTATGCAAATAATATGCGTATGACATCAGACTCCCCGTCGGCAAGCTTAACAAAAGTAACCATGTCCGGCAAGCTAGCTTGCCGGACTTAGTTACTATTGTTAAGCTTGATGAAGGGGAGTCTGATGTCATGCGCATATTATTTGCAACATTACAGAAGCAGTCTATTGCGAGTGGGGCACCCAGGAAAAACATTTCTAGCATTGCATTATATCTGGAGCTTTCGGTTTTTCTTACATCTCGGTTTTACTTGTTTGCATTTTATCCCCCAGGTTGTATTCAAGTCACACACATTCAATCCAGACTCCCAGGCTGAGAGAGACATCATTGAAAGAACGAGGCAAGTACATTGTCCATAGGCTTGGTCTACATCCATTGCCTAATACAAGATGCCTGATACTTCCATTTACACAGATCCAAACTTCACCACCAGCCCTAATACCGATCCCTAAATCTGATTTTTATCTAGCTAGTAGAAATAATGGTATTTTTTAAAGTTCATTTTTATGTTTGTACATTTAGCTGTTTTCTCATAAATTTTCCATTTCCGCCTATTAAATCATAACTTTATTTTAATCTTGCTGTATTACATTGCCTCACATACATGCTGAAGTTTCCCTTAAGTTACCAAAAATATTAGAAAACATGGAATTGTTTGTTGAGCTTTTTTTGTTTGTGAGTGCATATATATGTAAAGTATTTGTATGCCTCCACCAACAAAGGGGCTGGAGGTATTGGCCCGTATTCACAAAGGAGGTTTGTACAAACCCTGGTTCAAACCGAGGTTTACATCTATGGAATGCCAATTGTAAACTGATGGAGAGAGAATGTGTACCATCAACATTGTTAACAAGTAAGGAATTTACATTCTCTCTCCATCAGTTTACAATTGGCATTCCATAGATGTAAACCGCGGTTTGAACCGGGGTTTGTACAAACCTCCTTTGTGAATACGGGCCTAAATGTTTTCGGGTTGTTCGTCCGTCCGTCCCGTTTTCGTTCTCGCGATATCTCAAGAACCGGTTGACGGATCAATTTCAAACTTGATAGCGGAGGCATAATTTTCAACTGCGCGCAGTCGAAGATCCATCTAGTTCAACAAGTTTTCTCCCTGATGAAATATAATCACAACTTTCATTTTGATAATTATTTAATTTTGTTGGTAATTTTAGGAAACTTGTGTGGAGCCTTCTAACGACAACAGATGATCTTCTGAAAACGGAGAGCGTCATCAGTGCAGCATGCAATGTTATCAGGTAATTTGCTGGTCAAATACTTTGTCCGTTATTAATTATGTGGTCTTGAATTATGTCTTCAGTGTAAAAACTCCTGATTAATTAAAGGGATCTAGTAACTTTGTTGACATGTGCAAAAAGTGATGAATGGTTGATGCAATGTATATTGTTATCTGATATGTACACAGGGTATTGTGTGAAAATTTCAAGTCAAATGGACGTTGCATGGCCGAGTAATGAGCAAAAATGCAAAGTGATATTCACTAACTCACTGCACTCACTTTGTACACAGTTTCGAAAATCCAACGGATAATTTATTATCTGAACACTTCAATCGTACATATCTTTGTAACGAAAGGGAAATTTGAAAAACCGAAACCTGTCCCATGATTTTATTGTTAATACGAATACAACAAGGTATGAGGGAACCGCTAGAATTCAAATTTGATTTTGAGGATTTGGACAATTTTACTAAGTCCCTTTAAGAACCGGTTAGGGTTACTTAGTTATCTTTCACCTGATATCTCAAAACCTCTTTTTCTCTCAGTAGAGCCATTATTGATGCATCAAATAAATCTTACACCCATTAAAGTAATTTTACAGACATTACTTTCCAAGATTTTAACAGAAACCTTATTGTAATTATGAAGACCTTAATGTCAATATTACAATGAAGAATGCTTAGATCTGAGAATGGAATTATCATTTTAATAAAAGGTATATTCTAAAAGTGATGTGAATAAATTGCATTAAGTTTATTCACCGAACGGGTTGATGTAAATATAGGTAAACTATGTCTTGGTATCACTGAAATTTAACTTTGGAGAAAAAAACTTAAGTAAGTCACTAGCAAGAAGATTAGTAGTCCTCTATGTATTTCATTGTGCAGATCTGGTCTGTCAGTGCTCTTCAATGGAGTGGATCGCATCAATGGTCTCTTGCGTCAGTTGCTGGGAGAAGGGGAGAGCCACCCCACCCTTGAAAAGCTCAGATACATGATACTAGTAGATCACTATCAATCAGATTACTAACTTTGTTTCTCTCTGTGTTTAATCTGTAGATCTGGTCTGTCAGTGCTCTTCAATGGAGTAGATCGCATCAATGATCTCTTGTATCAGTTGCGGGGAGAAGGTGAGAGCCACTCTGCAATGGGGAAGCACCTGAAGGGACATGATACTAGTAGATCACTAACTATCAGATTACTAACTTTGTTTCTCTGTGTGTTTAATTTGCAGATCTGGTCTGTCAGTGCTCTTCAGTGGAGTGGAACGCATCAATGGCCTCTTGCGTCAGTTGCTGGGAGAAGGGGAGAGCCACCCCGCCCTTGGGAAGCTTAGGGACATGATTCTTGTAGAGCTGGCATGTCAGATGAGATGCACAACTAGCAGCAGGGAGAATACAGCTCAGACGTAAGACACTATTTTTCTACAGTCAAACCTGGGGGATGTTTAACAAAGATCATAAGTTGGACTTAAAAACTATGGAAAGCCATCGGTTTCTTTGAATTAAAAGTCCTTTTTCAAAGGCATAAAATGTGGGTTCAAAGCATTAATACTTTCTATTATCAAGTAAATATCATGTTCTGGATGTAAAATGTATGCAAAATCTGAAATATTTGCCTTTTTGCTTTTGTATATCTTGTATTCCAGGCTACAAATGGCTTTCCATAATAGTTAGGTTAAGTTCAACTTAGAATCTTCGTGAAATAACCCCCTGCTCTCGCGACAACCTGAATATAAAGATGACCTGTTCAGAAATACATCTGATCTTGATTCTCAATGGAACAGTAGAAAATCCTATGTGCTAGCTTCCAATGATATGGCCATTGGTGCTAGCTATCCAGTGGCACCAAATGAAATTCACCATTTGAGGAAATATACCTTTTCTTTTGTGTTTTTAGCAAATGTGTAGCTTCAACTTTGTTGATAAGTGAACAGTTTACTACATTACATTCTTTCTCTATCAGTTTACACATCGCACTCCATAGTTATAAACTGTGTTGAATATTTGACAATGTAAATTGTTTATGGATATCCTAATGATTTTGATATTCATTTGGGCATGGCGTGGCGCATTGAACTGCGTCTGACTGGCCGTGTTCTGTAGCCTCTACGGTATTATATTTCTATGTGATGTGGGATACTAATGTACAAACACATAATATTCAAACACCTACCCTGCTCTTAACTGCCTAAAACAATATATTATTTTTTATTTCATCAACAGTTTTGAAGACAGCCTGGTGCAGCTGATCATGAACATCTCAGTGAGGGAGTCCCAGCAGCTTCTACACCAATGCCTCCTGTCTGACCAACCGGCTGACCTGGTCAGCGCAAATGTTCCAGTGAGTTGTATTCACCACTTGCAATGCTTTTTTATGTGGGCGAAAACATGTATTTTCAGACTCCTTTCTTTGAGGTATTATATTTCTGGGTGATGCGGGATAATTGTACCTATTTAGAGGGTCAATTGTGGATACTTAAAGGGAATCAACACCCAAAAGTAATATTCTAATTTATTAGTCCAATCCACCAACAAGTTTGGAAAAAATAGAGGTTTCCAGACAAATTCTATAATTGAAAAACTCATCACCATACTAAAGTATGTGTTCATGGGTATCCACAAGAAGACTATACAGGACGCGTCTTCTGTGGTTCTATTGGCTCCAAACGTACGTGTGTATGAATTGGCGCTCTCGCAGACATTCGGCGCTTACAGAACCATGAGGTTCTGTTGGTTCCAGAAGTGTTGGTGATTAATTGTATTGTTTATGAATTACACAACCCTTTGCAAAGTGTTTGACATCTATTTGATATCAAACAACTGTACTAAAACATATCTTTGCATGGTGGTCCCCGTTAAGACTCTCATAACTTCTTCTTATCTTTTTTTGGCTGTACATCACTCAGATGGCGAGAGAGGTAAGATAAATGGTAAATGGGGGGGGGGGGGGAGAGTAAGGGGTCAGCTTTTAATCCCTTCAGAGTTAGATCAAATAAAACCATTGTCTTTTGGATCCTGTTTGGTTTCCTCTTTTTGTTGATGAATCAGTCCCTGAACGTAGTGTTTTTTGTTATTCCTTCCAGAGTTGTTTTTATGATTTAATTATATTTTTCTCTGTTTGTTGATGACTCCCTTAGATGGCAAGTCCCTGTCAGCGGTTCTTGACAGCGCTGGAAATCCACACGTTAGAGAGGGTCATCGTGGATAGTGAGGGGGAGGAGGAGGAGGAGGTGGGAAAGAAAGTTGTTTTTATAATTTAATTATATTTATCCCTGTTTGTTGATGACTCCCTTAGATGGCAAGTCCGTGTCAGCAGTTCTTGACAGCGCTGGAAATCCACACGTTAGAGAGGGTCATCATGGATAGTGAGGGGGAGGAGGAAGAGGTGGGAAAGAAACCAACCAAGGCTAAAGATATGGACACCGAGGGCTTGGTGCTCAAGCTTGCAACAAAAGTGTTCAGCGGCTGTGAGGAGGTATGTATACAGTCAAACCTGTCTATAGCAGCCAACCTGCCTATAGTGGCCACCAAATGTTATCCCTTGCGATCCCTTGCTGAGAAAAACAGTGTTGTAGAACCTGTCTATAAAGGTCACCTGTGTACATTGGCCATTTTTCATGTTTCCCTTGGGCGGTCTCTATACACAGGTTTGACTGTATTATCTTTGGCTAGGCGTGGACTTAACCGATTGTAAGGTGGGAAGGGGGGCAGGCCACTTATTATATATATCTTTATTATTCATTGTTTTTTGTGTCCCATCAGCTAAGATGTATGCCACTGTACAAAATGATCCTAACAATTTTCACCAGTTGGTGAAAGGATTGGTGCTCGGGTACATGTACCTCCTGGCATAAGAACATCCTGATATATGTATGTTTTTAAAAATTTCTTTATCCAGATTCTCCAGATACTTCTTAGGAAGGTCCTAACAATTTGTATAATCTTCTCTACCTTGACCCCAGATTTTACAGGCGCTACTGAGCATGTGCAATAACCTTCTGAACTCTGACCGGGCCAGTCGGCTGCTGGTGCTGGACCGGCTGGTGAAGGGGTCTGTGCTAGGGTACCTCCTACCGGCCTTGGTTACCACACTACGCCACCCTTGTCTGAGGAGCCTGAGCCTGGCTGAGGCGCTGGTACCTCAGGTCGTCCGGCTGGTGGTGCTCATAAGTCAGGTACTGCCAGTTCACGTCTTTCAGTACTAAACTTTTAACCGGGCATTGGGTGAAACACCCTTATGGGTTTGAAATGTACCTGATGACCATGGTTAATATTAATTAAATAATTATTTAAGCGCAGTAGAGTATATAATTATTAGTAGTTGCGCTATATAAATGTTTATATTATTATTATTATTATGGTCCATTCCAGTATAATAATTAAGCTTAAATAACCCTTTATAGCCACTGAATTATACAATCATGGGCAAGCTTTCCAGCCTTAACTCCGAGACTGTGCATTTATGTTCAAACTTAGTTCCCCAATGAATAAGAAGCTAGTAAAGTGCCCTATACAAAAATAATTAAACACATGTTACTGTGTGCATTTAATTTTAGGAGTATTGTTGCTAGAGTCAACAATAACACTCAGAATGTTAATGTTTAATGTTTTGATTGCATCATCAGGTTGCTATGGTACTGGGGAACACCCCAACACAGGACAAGAAGACAGAGAAGAGCGGCCCACAGCCCCATGATGTCGTGACAGATCTGCTGGCAAGCCATATCAAAGACAAGTGAGTCAACATCGGTGATGATGATGGTAGTGGTGATGGTGACGGTGATAGTGATGATGGTCATGATGATCATGTTATTCCGGTGGTCTGAGTGTGATGGCGATGGCGATGGCAATGGCAAATACAGTCAAACCTGTACTAGCGGCCACCTGTCTATAGCGGCCACCTGCCGTTAGCGGCCACATAGAATTCCCCCCGAGGAAAATACAGTGTTATAAACACTGTCTATAGCGGCCACCTGCCTAACGCGGCCAGCGGCCACTGTTTTGGCTTCCCAAACTCATTTTTTTACCGTCTGTAGCGGCCATCAATGTTCGGTTTGGCCGTAACTGCGGGCGTGCTAGTTTGATATTTTCCGATGCGAAGCTGGTATACTTTGCCGTGAAAGCGAGCTGGCAGCATAAGCTTAGCGAACAATATAACCATAGTCTACTCTAGGGCTGAAGAACTACTCTGTCCCTGTAGCTTTTGAAAAGTGCCGCCTCAATAATGAATGTCAAGTTTAAAAGCCTAAAATGGCCATTTGTTTTGTTTACCTCGTCCGCCGACTGGTCTATTTTTACTCACTCATTGTTTCCGTGAAGCGATCGCTAGCTAGCTTTCAGCTGAGCTACGCACTTGAGACGGATTAGCGCGCGCTCATAGCTCTAGCTGAACATCCGTGTTATTGTTCATGCACGCATTGTAAGCCCCGGGGTTGTGATCTTTTATCGATCGATGAGTGCTAGCTGCTCTGGCCGCTGAACGCACGCTACCGCTGCGCTGAGCTGCGGCGACAGGGACTTTGATCATGCATGCAACACACACATGCATGCACAATGCACACACTTTCACTGCATTGGGGATCGGACCGGATCGGATCTAAACCGGTTTGTATAGCCTCGTACATTTAAATGTTTGTGTTGTCTTTGCGAAACATTTTATTTAATGAAAAAACTTATCAATGAAGTTTGATATGAAATATTTTTCTACACTTATACATTTTGCTCTCATCGTCGTATTTTCTAGAACTTTTTTTTTTCAATCAAAAATATTTTTTTTACGTAACATTTTGTTCAGGCAAAGAATAAAAATATTCACACGATCGCGCGCGCCGCGCATTGCATCATCATATCGGGAGCTCGAGATCGAGAGTTGTTTCTTCGACAACAACGAACGACAGTCAAAACGACAGCCAAACAGACGACGATGGTAGACTTATTTCGGAAGGTTTAAATATAATGAAACTTTTCATTATTTTCTCAAGACTAATCACCCAAATGTACTAAAAAAATAAGACAAGTTTCCAAGGTTCTGTTCTTTTATTTCATATGCATGTAAATGTTGTTTATAATTATGTTCATGTGTGGGATACATGTGGTAATGGTATTGATGTTTATATTATAAACACACGTGCTTAAAAAAAACAAAATGGCCGCCAACCTGTCTATAGTGGCCACCTGTCTATAGCGGCCACTTTTGAAGTTTCCCTTGAGTGGCCGCTATAGACAGGTTTGACTGTATGTTATTGTTGGCAATGATGTTGATAATGGTGATGATGTTGATTATGATGATAATGATGATAACTTTGATGATGGTGATGTGATGATGATGATGAAGATGATACACAAAACAAGGCCATTATCAATTTGATGTCTTTCAATTGTTTCTATTTTCAAAGGAGGGAGAAGAGTCCGCAAAACTTCCTGACTTACCTGATCATCTCGGCCGTTTTTTGAGACCATCCACCCTGTCAGAAATAACTACAAGTTCACGTCTTTATTGCCTTATTATTTGTCTTTATTTCACATCATTATTCCCCAAAACTACCTATCCAACTTGAGTATCACTGCCCCGTGGACTGCTGGCAAGACCATAGAGACCATCCACCCTGTCGGGGATAACTACACATTCACACGACTTCTTTATTGCCTTATTATTTGTCAGTAATTCACATTATTACTATGTTTTTCCTTTCTTGTTTCATTAAGGAGTGAGAGTAAGAGTCCCCAGAACTACCTGACCAACCTCAGCATCCCGGCCCCCTGGGCAGCGGGTAAGACGATTGAGACCATCCACCCCGTTAGGGATAACTACAAGTTCAGGGAGACCGTCCACATCCCCGGTGCAAGGTGCCTCTATCTACGCTTCGAGACTCGCTGTGCTACCCAGTACGATTATGACAAGGTACATATTAGGACTGTAAAACCTGCTCTTGCGTTTCCTTTACATGTTCTGTTTAATATGTGCTTTAATTGTATTTAATTTAATGTTCATGTTTGTTTGATTTCAATTGTACGCTTGTCTATTACGTTGTATGTGTTATAATATTGATTTTTTTATTAAGGGCAATTTTATTAGCGTCTCAAATTTAGGTGTGAATATTGATGCATATTTATTTACTTTTGTTGTTCAATTAAACAATTATCTATCTATCTATCTATCTATCTATCTATCTATCTATCTATCTATCTATCTATCTATCTATCTATCTATCTATCTATCTATCTATCTATCTATCTATCTATCTATCTATCTATCTATCTATCTATCTATCTATCTATCTATCTATCTATCTATCTATCTATCTATCTACATAGGCAACACCTTTGGCTTTTGATTATATATGTCAATATCTTGCAGAAAAATATATTGAGTAAACAAACAAATTAAATACTTGTTTTAATCCCCCAGGTGATATAATGTACCCCAGGCAACTCTTTAAATATGCATATTGATAAAAGATTTATTTATCTTTGATAGAGACAAGTTTTGCAAATAACTAAACATTTCCCCCCTCTTTGTACAGGTTGTGATCTATGCAGGCCCGAACACAAATTCGAGGAAGGTAGCGGAGTATGGAGGCAACACCTATGGATACGGTAGCAGGAGTGTGCTGGGCTCCGGGTGGCCCAAAGATCTAGTCAAGGTAAGCGCTCTTGATCAAAATACTCAAGTAAGAAGAAGTTTGTTTTTAAAGGGGACCACCACGCAAAGAACAACACAGACTTATATGTTTGGATACCATTGTTTGATATTAAATAGATGTCTAACACTTTGCAAAGGGTTGTGTAATGTAAACAATACAATTTATCACCAAAATTTGCCTGGAAACCAATTTTTCTGAACTTGTTGATGGAATTGACTACTAAAGCTATTAAGTTTCATTTATAAGAATATTATTTTGGAGTGGTGCTTCCCTTTATTGTGTACTTATTTGGTTTGTATGTGCTCTGAGAGAGAGAGAGAGGAAGTGGATGAGAAAATGCTACCAACTCTGGCAAAATCAGGCTGTCTTTGGCAAAAATCAAAATCAAGATTTTTATACTGATTTAAACAAAATTCATCATTAGCTTTCGTTTGATACAACAATCATGAAGAAACAAGAATGTTTGGTACACTAATGGTCACTGAAGTAACATTTTTTTGCTGAAGTGTTAACCAATTTTTGCCAAACCTGAATTGCTGCCACGAGCCTGATTTTGCCAGAGGTGGTCACAAATGTAAAGTGTGTGTATCTGTTTGTGTATGTGTATGTTTGTGTTTGTGTTTGTTTGTTTGTATATATGTGTGTTTTGTTTGTAATACTATGTTTGGCTACAGAATCTGGAGTATGCATCGGTCATGAAAGCCTAAGGTGTTGGCAAAATCTTGCTTGATCAATACAGTTCAATTTGTTGAATAGATGGTGATGTTCATTATTGTTTTTGTCCATAAATTTGTTGTCTTTTATCAAGTTCATTCTTGTGGATGGAATCAAACATCTTGTAGCACTCACCACGAAAATGATGTGTCCCTATTACAGGGCTCCACACTCGCCTTTTTAGTCAGTGGCCCTGTCGGGCCAGTGAAATCGTTTTTTTCCCCTATTTTGGTGGCCCGAAAGAAAATGTACTGGCCCCTAAATTGTATTTCATGAGTAAGCTTTTTACTATTCAAAATATCACTCTTTCCTAATAAAACCTGTGATTACAGATGAAGCATGACATAAAAGAAAACAAGATTGTTTTCATTTTGTCAATTTCGGGTTGAAAATCTGCTTGCCCGATCGGGCCACTTTTATACATTTTGCTGGCCCCAAGTGCAATTTTACTGGCCCCGGGCCAGTGGGCCAGTGCGAGTGTCGAGCCTTGCCTATTATTAAAAAAAAAACATGTTAGATTTGAAATATGAAAACTTCTAATTGATTAATACATTCCATCCCATTTATGCCAGAAAATGGATGTCCCTGAAAATTAATTGAGAAACTGCTCATCAATTGATACATCAACAACACCAGAAAGAGATACAATCGATTATAAGTTACAATTAATTGTCAGTCAGATAATATACGCCTTTCAACCAATCAAATTTGTTACAATTAATTGCAACTTAAAGGGATCTAGTAACTTTGTTGACATGTGCAAAAAGTGATGAATGGTTGGTGCAATGTATATTGTTGTTATCTCATATGTCCACAGGGTATTGTGTGAAAATTTCAAGTCAAATGGACATTGTATGGCCAAGTAATGAGCGGAAATGCAAAGTGATATTCAGTAACTCACTGCACTCACTTTGTACACGGAAGAAAAACTCGCCCGGAGTTGTTCTTATCTGAATACTTCAATCATACATATCTTTGTAACAAAAGGGAAATTTGAAAAACCGAAACCTGTCCCATGATTTTATTGTTAATACGAATACAACAAGGTATATGGAACCGCTAGAATAAAAATTTTATTTTGAGGATTTGGACAATGTTACTAAGTCCCTTTAACAATCGATTGCATCTCTTTCTGCAACAGGGCCCTGCAGAGACAAAGACATTCAAATACATGCACCGGCACATTGACATCATTCATACATACATACATGCAGATATGCATACATGTACACATTCACATGCCACTATTATGTTGTGTACTACACAACATAATTAATAGTGGCATGTGAATTTTCAAAAATCTCAGCCTTCCAGTTCCCTTCAGTCATAACAACCTTCCACAAAAAGGGTCAGAAATATGCCAGTGACGTAGACAAGGTGTTGACAAAGTAAACTATTTTCTCAATTTGTTCAGCTTTACATTTCGCAAAATTCATAAGGGTTTTGTGGCAGCTGGTCACATGTGTACATTCTAAACATTCAAACACTGATTATAAAACAATTGTGAGAAATCTGTGTATATTTACAAAAATGTGACACCATTTAATGAGCAAATTTGTTTCCATTCTTTTCGTGGAACTCGATGAAGAATAATTCTACATTTATGTACAACTAGCATCATTATTTTGTAAATGGACATATGTGCATTATATATATTAGATTAGAAACATTATTACACTCACAGAACTAACAGTAGATGTTGTATATGAAATATATATATATATATTTTTAAATTTATAGTACAGTGAGGCAAAGTATCAAGCTTAATTGGTATACAACAGAATAATTTAGTGAACATTGACACACTTATTTATACCAACTAGTAATATGGGCAATCATATAATTGTTTTCTACTTTCTATTTACATGCTGGCTATTCAACCAGACCTTAATGCCCTTGAACGCTTTGGCAAATCATAACCACACTAAAAATTATTTAGATTAAACATATTTGCCAACTGGCATATCATGTTATTGTATATCAATTAAGTGCAGTTTATTTCCTGGATGATAGTGAAATAAGCAAGGTTTCACACTTTCTGTTTTGGCTTGTGGCCAGATTTGGCCAAAAAATGTGAATTCCCCTCAATCTTTGATGGCTGGAACAACAATTCCCAGCCCCCAAATCACATTTCATTTTCATCAACTGCTTTTCAAAATGTCTCTCCCTTTATTAATAAAAGCTATTATTGTGGATACATGACATAATTTTCTCATTATGTCCTTATCAGTGTAAAAAGCAAATGGCCCATTAAATTTCTGTTATGAAATATTACTTGCCCCTGGCTAATGGATTAGTGTGGGTGGTGACATTCTGAAAATATAGCTCCAGAATAATTTTGTATTAATGATCACAATTGTGTTTTTAATAAAATGGGGGAGAAATGGTCATGAATGCTGTACTACATATTATACAATACTTATAATTTGACATTCTGATAATATACAATACAAATATGGCTGATGTCATGAAATTCACTAGAAGTTAATGTATAAGTACAGATGGATGCTTGATCAAATACTGAGTCTTAACGTTAGTGGGCCTGCCGTTAACAATTTTATGCGTAAACACTCAAGAAGATTTGAACACTCTATGAAGATGAGTTTAAGAAAGAACCTACTCTTAAAGGAAAAAAACGGATTTATTACTGGAGTGCTTGATTAAACAAACTTTTGAGTCAGCTTAGATGCTATTTTACCTGCCTTTTGCTCGAATTCACCAAGGCTCTATGATGCTGGATCAGGGACTCCTGATCATGAGACCAAACACTGGATTAAGACAGAAAGACAGTTTCAAGTAATAAACCTACTCTGTGTGGAAAAAAAAGGATTTACATAAAGGGTTCTTGATCAAACATACTCTGAATCGGTCTTGCCACTACTGCTCCTGCTCTTGTCTAGGGAATGCTCTGCCCTTGATGATCTAGTCACCAGGGACTTGAGTATGCTGGAAGGCTCCGGGATTCTGGACCAGCGACATCGGATCATATGACCGAACACGGGTTTGAAGATGGGATGCCGGGCGGCGTAGATGATGGGGTTGACGATGCTGTTGACGTTGAGGATTACCGTGCAGAGGACGATGGCCGCGTAGTAGGCCTCCTGGCTGCTGCTGAACTTGGAGATGGTGATGACCAGGGTGTAGGGGAGGATGCAGATGTAGAAGGCACACACGACGCAGAGCAGGTTCTTGGTGATGGAGATGTCCAGACGCTTAGTGGACGACTGCGACGCCATGGAGCGCGCCACGTGGCGCCGGACGTGCACGAAGATGAGGATGTAGCAGACGAGGACGGCGACGAGGGAGGAGAGCAGGAGGATTGGCACCGACCAGCTGAGGAACTCCGCGTCGTGCTTGACGAGGTAGACGCCGCACACCCGCTTGGAGGCGAGGATCATGAGGAGGGGCGCGAGGATCCAGGCGCCGGCGATCATCAGGGAGACGGTGAGCTTGGTGTACCCCCGCTGGTAGACGTGCTTCATCTTGGTGATGAGGATGTACCGGTTGATGGCCACCAGAGTGATGGTGATGATGCTGCACCCGAGGGACGTTACTGTGATGATGGTTGTTGTGACGCACATCCCTAGGGAGAGCTCCTGCAAGCCCATGAGTGACACAGCCTGGATTGGGAGCATCGTGCAAGCCAGGAGGTCTGCCACGCTCAGGTTCACTACGAACGCGTTGGTGGCTGTCTGGAGGCGGCGCGTCAACATCACGGCCACGATGACGAAGAGGTTTCCCACGATGCCCACTGCAGCCATGATAAAAAATATTACTCCAACCATCGTCTGCAGTCCTTGGCCTATACCGTAATCCTCATACGGCACGTCGGTAGTCATGTCTGTCATCATTTCCGTTATGTATGTGAATGTCTCTAGTTCTGTCGCGTTCTCCATGGCCAATTTTATTGCTGCAATTCAATTCAGAAAATCAACTAATTGAATCTTCACTTACTTGTCGATCAAGCATTAATGAATAATATGCATGTAGTCAATTGGATTCCCTGTCGACAGAATGTAGGCAAGTTTATCATACCATCTGCATGTACGTGTAGATAGCAGATAGTCCAAAACTGTTGCTTAATTCCCTGTAGTTTAATATAGTTCAAGTGAAATGCGGCGATTGCGATCTACAAGTGTGTCTGACAGCTAGCAGAGATGTTATGACTAGTCCCTCTCAAGTGCACAGCAACCCAATCAAATATTCCTGCAGAGTATTTCCTGTTTTTATCAAAATTTGGTAATTTAAGCCGACCCCAAAGAGACAGGATATTGGGTAACATTGGTCACAAGGAAAAGTTTTTTCCCTACTTTTGTCCAGATAAATAAAAGTTCCTGTGTTTCCTCCTACACACATCCTGTTCCGTTTTTAAAGTGCGCAAGAAGGTTCTGATATGAATGGAAAGGTCTTTTAATAACTGACACTTACTGCAACTGAAGTGCCCACTATCTATATAATGTGACTCTCTGCTTAACCTATTGTATCCTAGAATTTGGTAGGTCCTATATTAACTCTTTGGGATTGCAAAATCATGTAGGGAACATTTTTAGAAAGTTAACTTTACATAAATGTTACATGTTCATAGATTTAAATATTTACAGTCAAATCTGTCTATAAAGACTGCTCGGCGATATGTGCAGAAAAGATGGCCTCCATAGAAAGGTGGTCTTTACTGACAGGTTCATTTGCATTTACAGTCGAACCTGTGTATAGTGACCACCTAAGGGAAACAAGAAAAGTGGCCACTGTAGACAAGTGACCTCTTAGACAGGTTCCATAACATTGTTTTTCTGTGCAGGGGGTCACTTTTGGTAACCACTATAGGCAGGTTGGCTGCTATAGACAGGTGACCGCTAAGACAGGTTTGACTGTACATGTAAATTGCGCCCTAGGGTGTCTTTATAAGACCGGTGTTCTTTATATACAGTTGATCGCTAGAGCAAGTTTGACCAAATAATATTAAAGTTATGATTTGTGGTGTACATGTATGTGTATTATTTTGTAATACAAATTTAATATGTACACATGTATGTGTACATGGTTTGTGGTTTGTGGTTTGTGTACAGTCAATATCTAGGGCTTCTGTATGTACATTTACATTGTATCTGTTTGTGTTTGTTAATGATTATCCTGTGAATGTGATTGGATGGTAATGCTGATTAAATCTCACAGAGATTTTAGACCTGTATGATGAAGGTTAAATGGTCATACTGCTGTCATATATGCAAAAACAATTATATAAAATGGAGATGTCAGTATAAGATTAATTGTCTATGCTTGCAGAATAGTGTGTGGAAATGTCATGGCAACAAACTGGTTTTGGCTAAGATGGTAGAAAAATGAATGTAAACAAAATTAAGACCAAATTGGCTAATGTATGTAATGCTTACTGGCTGGACCGGGCAACTAACACAAAAGAGCCAGGATAATAAATCATGAAAATAATAATGGCGACTGATATAGCGCCATGTCTGTCACAGTGTGACACTGACATAGGGATGATGTGGAATAGTGACACTGTTGCACGGTGACAGTGTGATACAGCGATGGTGTGACACAGTGACAGTGTGACACAGTGTCAGTGTGATACAGTGTCAGTGTGACACAGTGTCAGTGTTACACAGTACTAGTGTAACAATGTGACATGATGACACAGCAACAGCATAACACTGTGACAGTGTGTCACGGTGATAGTTTGACACAGCAACAGTACTGTCACTGTGACACTGTAGCAGTGACAGTGTGATGTAGCAATAGTGTGATGCAGTGACAGTGTGACCAAGTGACTGTGTGTCACAGTGAGAGTTTGACACAGTGATTGTGTGATACAGTGACAGTGTAACACAGTGACACATTGACACTGTGACACTCCTGGTGCAAAATTCTATATTATATCAAATATATTCCTCTTTATTGTTATTGTCTATGTAATACAGGTGGAGGGAGATACAGTGACATTCAACTTCGAGATGCGCAGTGGGCGAGAACACAACACCCCTGACAAAGCCCTCTGGGGGTTCAGCTGTACAGTCAGAGCACAAGTAAGTCACCGTCATACGTGGGGTTTGATTTTATTATACATTTTTGGTTAGTTGTGTGTTCTTTTACGGATAGTGTTGAATCATAAATATCTTAAAAGGGTAGTACAGTTTTTGGTAAGGCTGAGCTTTAGTAACTTTACAAACTTATATTTATAACTCCACCTTGCTCGAAAGGTATATAAAATTACAAACAACTAAGTAAAATACCTGTTATCATCCAAATAATGGAAATAATCAATGTTTTTTTTAAAACCACTATCAACTGTTTTGACTGAGCACTGGAGGCGGCCATATGAAACGTCATCTGAGCTCATCTGAGCGTGCACAAAAGCGGGTTATGTATTACCGCTGTTGTTGAATCTGCTGCTATGTTAGTGGTTACCCGCTTTTGGTAGTGCATACTCAGATGCGCCCAGAAGTCTGGGAAAATGATTATAAATGCTGATTTTCACATGACATCACAGTCGAATTCGTAAATTGTCATATTCAGACAAGGCAAACCCTCTGAAAATGAGCGCCAAAGATCTGGGAAATGGCTGAAGCAGCTTTAAAACAAGGGAGAAACGGACCACTTCAAAGATCGGTGTCCATTCAAGCTCTGTAATCTGATAATTTTTATTTGATGAAAAAAAACATACTTAAACATGATTTCTAACGATCAAATTTTCATAGAAGGTAGATTAAGATACCTTCATTCAGGAAATAAAAACAATCCCGAATCTCATACTTTTAACCAAATTTGACTATTTCAGCTAATAACAGAGAAACTCTATCTGCGGCATAACGGTCGTTTTGTGGTGTAAGGTCACAGATGGTACAGTTGGAAAGCATGATAGCCGCAGGTGCTCAGTCAAAACATTAGATTATTTCCATTATTAGTGATACCTAAGAAAAAAATATACAGCTAGAAGTGACAGGAATTCTGCACTTATCAGTAAAATCAAGCAAAAATTTACATGTAAGTGTTTCCTTCCTCTTCCTTTCAAAGGACCTTCATTTGTGATTTAAAAATCCCCTTAACTATCAATGGCCTTGTGATGTTTTGATTGATGGCACTTCTGATTTATAATCTGTTCCTGCTATTGTCCAGGAAGTTATGGAAAATTGCTGGTACTTTTTTCCAAGTACACGTACTTAAGTTTATTAATTGGAAATTTGCTTTTCTTAAAGCTGCAGGTTGTAATTTATACCAGTGTTGCACTTTTGTTTTAATTAATTGGTATTTCCCTTTCGTGTTGAACTATAATTCACCTCTTCAATGGCAGCAATGATTTTTGGCATATAAGGTGTGGGGGGGGGGGGGGGGGGCAGGAAGGATGGTATTCTGGAAAAAAATCTCTCAGCCCCACCCAGATGTATTCCGATTTGATATATTTATTGATATTTCAGCCGTTCGTGAACCGATTTTGATCAAATACATTTTATTCTGCCATTAAAGTTTTATGCTCTGGCAAATTTTACACTCATCTTTTCATTATCTCACAAACAAATTATTTTGTGCAGCGCCCTCTTTACCAAAACTGAACTACCCCTTTAAGATATTATTCTGATTAACATGTAAAAAAATGTATGATTAAAGCCCCCCAAACTGTTTCAGAAATTCTCTTAAAACACTAGGAAACCATACAAAGCTCACCTTTACTTCAATAGGCATAATGGGTGAAAACCATTGTGATTTCATAATTGAAGAGTTCTTTTTTTGTTGTATTAATGAAATGAACGAATTATAGTCCCACACAATCATATCCATGTGGGCTATTGAGCCTTTTTGTGGAAATAGATTTTAAAAAATAAATTTAAAAATAACTTATTGAATGGTTTAATGTTTATATAATTCAAACAGGAATCTTCAGAGGATTGCACCAGTGGTCTTCCGTTTGTAGCAGACTTGGCGCTGGGCCTGACAGTCCTGGGGTCAAGTCTCCTCAGGGTTCTGTATGAGGGCCCAAAGGTCGGTGGGGAGGAGGAGCGATGCCAGGCCCTCCTGTCTTCCAAGCTCATGCAAAGGTAACTTTTCTTAATATTCACTTCTTCAAGCCTCCACCCCAATTTGTTTTCTCTACTGGCCTTTCAGGCAAGTAAAATCTTATACTTTCAAAATTAATTTGCCCGAAAAGAAAATTTACTTGCCCACTACTTCTAGATGAAAATAAAACGTTAATAATTAAATTTCTCTTTTAAGTGAACAGGAATTTTAGTTGCCCCAGTGGGAAACCAAACTAGACCATTTATTAAATGTTATTTGCCCGACTTAATTTTGTGCCCAGGGCTATCGGTTAAGTGCTAGTGTCGAGCCCTGACTTCTGTACATACGTTTCTTTTTCTGTTTGAAAATTCTTCAGAATTAATGTCTGCTTTACCAACAATTTTTAAAGGTAATAAGTAATCATGGGTTTACAATATCTAGTTACTATAGTATTTCACACGCATACATTAGAGTTAATTATACAGTCAAACCTGCGTATAGTGACCAACCAAGGGAAGCAAGAAAAGTAGTCACTGTTGACAGGTGACCTCTATAGACAGGTTCCACAACATTACTGTTTTTCTTGGCAGGGGATCACTTCTAGTAACAACCATAGACATGTTATGATGCTATAGACAGGTGCCCGTAAACACAGGTTTGACTGTAACTCAGTTATTAGGTTTGGGATTAGTGGTTGGGATTACGATTCAGTTAGGTTTACAGTTTGTGGTTAATGTTGAAGTTTTTGTTGTTACTTTTATCTGATTAACCAAAAATTAACCAAAGATTTGGAATAGTTTACCACAATAAATAAGAGAACTTGAATCTATCACTCCATTTAAATCGCACTTTAACTATAGACCCACTTTTTCCCTGTTTGATCATTAAATCAACATTATGTAAGAATTTAGTTCTATTGTATAAATGTATTTTCTTTGTTTTTTGTAAGCGCTATAATACCTGCATGAATAGCGTACTTTAACTAACAATTATTATTATTATTTCGCCTATCCACTTGATTAGGTGTTCATGGCATGAGCTACTAGCCAAGCCCGGGGAAAAGGAATCGGAGGCCACCCTGCCGAGAATCAAGCTGTCGATGGAAATGCTCCAGAGGCTACGGACCATCTCAAGCAGACCAGCAACCGTCCTTAGACTAAGTATCAGGTAAAACAAAACTGACCACAATTCGTCGTATGAAATATAAATTTTTCTTTATTTTTTCTACTTTTTCATTGTTAACAAGACTTACATGTAACACATCTGTGGTCTCGCTAGCTGGTTTAAATTATGAGCTATAACATTGATTGAAAAATAATAACCAACAACAACATCTTCAGAGACCATTACAAAATCTAGATTCCAATGTACAAATTTTAAAAGCTATTGTCAAGAGCATTCTATATTATTTTCCAAGAGTCTATTTCAATTAAACATTTATTTGGAAATAGTACATGTGATTCATTAATTTTAATTTTTTAAATTTTTGTGAAGTGCAAAACTATCTTTCAGAAAGTAGATTTGTCCTTTTTCACTAAGAGATGGCCATACATACAGCTAGAAACAAACTTTTTGCTTGCCCAAATCATTTTGGATGGGCCAAATTAAAGAAAAACATAATGAGGTTTGTTAATTTTGGTTGTCTAGTCGGGCAAGTCAAATTTGATAAGAATACAATTTTTGTTTGCCCAAAGCTTAATTTTGATAGAGGCGGGGGCCAGTGCTAATAGTGAACCCTGCCATACAGAAAAAGAAACTGACATTTACTTTAACAATCATAAATGTGCCCTTTTCCACAGAGAGGCGATAAATCCTGATGCCTTGGAGGAGGCCATCGTATCAGCCGCCATCAGACATCTGAATCTAGAGCCCATGTTGCATGCCCTGAGCACCAGCGAAACTAGTCTTACTCCCAGCCACTCCAGCCACACCATCTTTGCCAAGACTGTCGTGGAGATCTTTAATCGAGTTCACAGCCTGGAGAGACAGCTACAGGTTTGTATATATTGTGAAGAGGTGATCAGAGGGGTGTTGCATAAAGAGTTTTAATTAAGTTGCGAATAATCGCAAGTCAGGAAATGCTCCTAAATGTGCAAAACTGATCAACTCAAGTGCGCATGTTTTCCGACTTGCGATCAATCGCAAATTTGCGATTAATCGCAAGTCTTTATGCAACACTCCCATTGTCTAGTGGTCAGAGCTCTGCTCTTTGCACTATCAGGCCAGGTTCGTCTCTCGGATTGTGATGATAAAGAGCGGCCCAGATGTAGAAATTCATAATTGATTGAAGGCAACTGAAAACTAAAATAACCAACCAACTAAAATTGCTTTTTAGTATGTGTTTTTCACCGTTATACTGTACAATATTAATGTATGAATTGTGGATTCATTAACATTAACTTTCAGTACATGTTATACATTATTAGTTGATAATGGTATAGTTTACACTTGTTATATCATTATTATTAGTACCGTAAAACTCCGTGTATAAGGCGCACTCGTGTATACAAATTTAAGACACCCTGTATTTTTAACTTTTAAACTTGGTATGAGTGTATATATTGGGGTGGCAATGATCATATTATATTTTGGGGGTCATGAGGTCAAAGGTCAAGGTCACAGGACTCAATATATTCAAAAATGGCTTGTAATGGCAACATTTCAATCACTGAATGTCAGATTTCAATCAAAATTGGTACCTGAATGTTTCTTAGGGAGCCAATGTAGCCATCAAAGTTTGGGGTCATATGGTCAAGGTCACAGGACTCAAAATATATGAAAAATAAAATAAAATTAATTCAGTGCACATTAATTTGGGCTTGATATTGAAATCGCGTGATAGCGGAGGCATAATTTTCGACTGCGCGCAGTCGAAGATCCATCTAGTTTTTTAGCTCATCCGGCCCGAAGGGCCCGATGAGCTTATGCCATGCCGTTGTGTCCGTCGTCCGTCCGTCCTTCCGTCCGTCCGTCCTTCCGTCCGTCCTTCCGTCCGTCCGTCCGTCCGTCCACAGTTTTCAAAATGCTTCTTCTTCGTTATTTTTCAACCGATTTTGATTCTGATTGGTTCATAAGATAGGGCTAGGAGGGGGATTTAAAACTTCTACACAGAATCGTGAAATTCATTATCTATGGTAATTTATGCAAATTTATTCGAAATCACAAAAAATGCTTCTCCTTCATTTCTCGACCGATTTTGATTTGGTTTGCTTTATCTGGTAGAGCTAACTTTGGTACACTAAACTTCTACACAGAATTTTGAAATTTTTCTCCATTCATTAATTATGGTAATTTTTAATTTTTTAATTTTTTAATTTTTTAATTTTTTTAATTTTTTTTATTTATTTTTTTGTTTTTTTATTGTTTTTTTTAACTTTTTAAATTAATTTATTTATTTATTTTTTTATTTTTATTTTTATTTTTTTTAATTTTAATTAATTTATTTATTTATTATTATTATAATTATTATTATTATTATTAATTTTTTTTCCCATGTCCCTTCCGGGGCGTCAAATTTATATTTTTTTCACTCTAATTTTTTTAAATTTTATTTTTATGTCCCTTCCAGGGCATCAAATTTTTATTTTTTGACCAGTTGAAAAGTGTACCACATGAAATTTGCGATATTTGATGTTGCGAGATGGCGGATGAGCGCTACGTCATTGACGTTCTGGTTTAGTCACCCTGTAGTGCTGTTGGAATGCTTACATCACTGTTCTAGGGTATAGCAAGGGCTTAATGTTTAATTTAGCATTCATCAACATATACATTTTCTCAAATAAAACATAATGGTTATTACAAAAATTGTACATTTATTGAGCAATAACTCTTGCTCATGAATATTCATATATTCATGAGGTAGCAAAGCTAATTAAATATGCAAAATACTAAATTCATTAATAACTTTTTTTAATGAGAAAAATGTATAACCACTGTTTAGTAAATTGAATATTAAATGAGTGCTGCTACTCATGAATATCTGAATATTCAATTAGTAGCAGTATGACTGCTTAAAAACTTGCATTTTATTTTGCTAACCACTATCATTTATGTAGGAAAAAGGTATATCTTGATAAATGTTCCCCCTTACATTAAGCTCTTGTCATGAACTAGACCAGTGTAATATGCATTGACCATGACTACAGGGTGTCCTTTTTTTTTTTTTTTTTTTTTTGCTGTACCTGTGTATAAGGGCGCACCCCCGACTTTGAAATTTTTCCGACGGAAAAAAAGTGCGCCTTATACACGGAGTTTTACGGTAGTAGTAGTAGTGGTAGTGGTCCTAGTAGTAGAAGTTGTAGTTGTCCTAGTAGAAGAAGTAGTAGTTGTAGTAATTTGTTATTTTATTGATGAAATAATTGATTAAATCTGTAATTTTTTTTGCAGTTCATCTGTGATTTGGAGCAGCGTTGGGAGCGAGAGGTCGATGACCTAAGGTCAGACAAGGAGAGGCAGTCTTCTCAAGCTTTCTTCAATGACTTCCACCTTCATGAGGTATTTACATGCGTAATATACTCCTCTAAAGTTGATGTGATATTTTAAATCAACATAATTTCTGGAAGTAAATTAAAATATATGGTAAACTTACCAAATATACAAAGAAAACAAATGAGAATTACTTCTGATAACTGGAGATTTTTAAAACTGATTAAAAAATACATACTTTTTTTTTTACAGAACAAGAAGAGAGATATAGATGCTTTGCTGTTCATCAATGATGTGACAGCAGATGACATTATTCTTGAAGATGCAGTCAAGTTACTCAAGTAAGTGCTACATAGTAATCTCTCCTTTTATTTCCCTGATTATACATGTACTGGCATTGTTTGGTTTATATTATACAGTAGCTCATAATTGTCTAAATGTATCCTCATGAAGAATACAGGTTTATAGAGAATAAACAATTTCCTATTCATTCGTTTTGTGAGATGATTTTATTCAAATCCTGAGTAGAGAGAAGCATATATGGAAGAAAAGATAACAATTTATTGCCCAAATACTGCAAGAACAAAGAAAAGTTGGTTTAATGTCTGAACATATTTTCTAACTAGGAACAAGCTTGTTGAAGAGAGCCAAGCCAAGGAGAAGGATGAATTACCCAAGGCGAGGAAGATCAGATCTCTGGTGGCATCCATCATGGAGCGAGCATAGATTCTCATGGCGAATACCATGACAACGGATGGGGGTGCCTAAGAGAGAAATTTGATTTATTTCTTAATATATTGTCTAACCAGGAACAAGCTCGTTGAAGAGAGCCAAGCCAAGGACAAGGAGGAATCACCCAGTGCGAGGAAGACCAGATCTTTGGTAGCATCCATCATGGAGCGAGCAGAGATTCTCCTGGCTGTTACCATAGCAACGGATGGTGGTGCCTTATCATCCATCAACAGGTCCGTTTCTCAGGTGCCTGATGAGGTGGCGAGTCTACCTTGTAAGTATTATATTAAAAGTAGTTCGGATTCGTAAATGAGACGTCCTGTGCCATTTTGTGATAGCCTTGTGCATGGTGCGAAATACACTCTTGCTCAGTGCTGTGAATTGCACACAAACTAGCCTAGTCTACCCAATCTTATCACAGGCAGAACTACTGTCAAAGTAAAAGTTTTTAACAATTCTTGTTTGTGTGTGAAGATAAAGAAGTTGAACACCAGTTATATACATTGGGTTTTTTTTCCAGTGGGAGGAATTGCAACATGCCAAACTGCATCCAATACTAGTCTCTTCTCCAGGAGCAAGTCCATATCTGCCCAATCTTATCACAGCCAGTACTAGTACTGTCAAAGTCGAGGCTACCAATAAATAGTCTTTTCTGTAAAGTTAAGAAGTTAACGCCAGTTATATACATTGGGGTTTGTTTTTCCAGGGGGAGGAATTGCAACAAGCCCAGCAGCATCCAGTACTAGTCTCTTCTCCAGGAGTATGTCCATGCCTGCCGATCTCACCACAGCCAGGCATACTGTCACAGACAAGGCTACCAATAGGTAATAAAGTCTTTCTTTTCCATACCATAAATCAGTTCTGATGAATTAGATGTTCATGTTGTCAGATTTGTTTAGTTGCCAGAATTGTCATTTTGATGAATATACCTACAGTATGTTTGTAAATAATTATTATCTGAATAATTTGCATCACATAGTGAAGTCTGCGACCCTCAACATTGTATGGAGATCTCAATTTACCTTAAAAAGCGACATAGAGCTCTTTTCACTCTCAATCTTACCCTATGACTTGTACTAAAAATTTCCTTTATTTCAATTCTGAAAAATTATAGTTGTTATAGTTAATTTTATTTGTTGTTAATTATGTATATGTTGCACTATTTGCAGGGCTTACCAGATGAGACGATCAAGAAGCAGTGCTTATGGCAGCCTCCCGGAGCAGAAACTCAACCTGACCCTGTTACTAGACGACCTTTTCAATTTTATTGGAACCCAAGTACAACAGGCAGTAAGTGACAGTCATGTTTGGTTTTGTCTCTTTCATAAAGTTATTATTAATTCTTAATAGTAGTCACTAGAAGTAGTATTTATTTGGCAAATAAAATTTACAGTAGAGATATAACTAGTGTGGAAATTGCAACCACTGGAATGCTGGATAATGTTTGTATAAAAGTTGGATTTTTAAAATGATAAAACCCAAACTTATAACATACATTGCCGGTGATACTAACTGATCTAGGTTTCATTGCATTGTTTACATTTTTGGAAAGTGAAGGTGACCAATGGTGAAAATTATTTAGAGAGGGCAGGTTATATACAGTTATGTCGGTAGTTCTTTGCTTGATAGAGATCACAATCAACTTGCTGATTGTTCTGTTACTATTATTCTGAAAATGAAGATAATCATATGTGTATCAATATTATTTATTGCCTTCTCAGTTAATCTTTATCAAAGATGACCTTTTCACAGTGGAGAGGTAAATACATCAGTGTAGGTGGTTCAGGCAACAAGCCCTGTCCATGCACATCAACCATTGTCATGGCCGGACAATAACTATGAAATTTAGATCATTACTTGTATGAATATTATTTGTTGCTTTCTCTGTTAATCCTAGTCACCTAGTTAACCAAATATTACTTTTTTTCATTGGTCAAATTGAGACGTCAGTGGGGCTGGTCCATACAAAAGGCCTTGATCCATGCCTATGGCCACTGCTGGACATGTACTATAAAAATCAAGAATATTATTTGTATCAATATCTCTGTGAATCCTAATCCCATACTAGGTTACCAAAGATCACTTTCTGTCGGCGGTCAAGTCAAGACGTCAGCGTGGCTGGTCGAGGCAACAGGCCTTGGTCCATGCACATCAACTGATGACCACGGCTGGACATTCAGAGGGATACGCCCATCTCGTGACTGCCATCACTACTGTGCTGCAGCAGGGTCCAAGGTAGGGGAACATACACTTATATATTTTGTACTCTTCTTTAATTTCTGACCAATATCCTTTTGGATATTTTGGACTAAAATGTTCTTATACCAGCCCCATGATTACATTTCATTTGTGAACTGTCTACTTATCATAATCTCACCCATTTTTGTTATCAAAATTATCGATAATGCTCGACATAAGAATATGCAAGATTTTTCTCAATTTGTCATCGTCAGTTTCTTTGTATTTTCTATTCTTTTTGTTTTTTTGATGAAAGTCAATTATTGGTCATTGTTCCACCACTATTAGCCTATTTTTTTTTTAATGAATCCTATGAAAAAAAGACACTTTCCAGAGGATTTAAATACAAATCACAAAATTAGGTGATTTCTGGGATGACACCCACATTCAAAATGTAATATGACTTGTAATGGTAGACTCAAATGTTGCAGTTTGGTATCAGAGATGTACAATACTTCAAAGTTTGATGTTTCAACAACTTTCCATTGTAGAATTGAAGACCTGGTTTGTTGAGGGTATGTAGAGACGGTGCAGCAGGCCTTCGCCTTTGTCATGACAGCTATGGTCAAATTAACAGAATTGACAGATTAGTCGCTGTTGTGCAAACATGCACCTTTAACAGATACTGTTTTTCATGCTGTATTTGTGCTTGTACCTTCAAAAATCAAATATTATGTTCTTCCCTTTGTAGGATTGAGGACCTGGTTTGTGGAGGGTATGTAGAGACGGTGCAGCAGGCCTTTGCTGATGCCATGACAGCTATCAAATGTCATCTTACAGCAAAAAGAATATAATTGTTACTAAAACAGAATGAGCCGTTTTCTTGCTGTAGATGTACATGTACATTTAATAGATGTTATTTTATGCTTTTATACTTTTTCTTGAGCCTTCAAAAATCAATTATTATTTTCTTTCCTTTGAAGAATTGAGGACCTGGTTTGTGGAGGGTACGTAGAGACGGTGCAGCAGGCTTTTGCCGAGGCCATGACAGCTATCGTCAAGTTGGCTTCATGCCATCCTACTGACTGTGCCTACAGTATAGGCTTGCTCTGCACCATACCATACACCAGGTAAATACATAATGTTATATCCTTTTCTTTTTTGTTCATTTTTAGTTTGCAATTTTTCCACAAGTGAACAGATGAAAAAAAAGGAAGCACAAATTAATTACCAGATATCTTTTTCTCCAGGAAATGTCTATTTTATGAAAACTATGGTATTAAATGTTCTTGACATTGTTACACTATCAGTCTGCATGCCATTGCTAATCAATTGAATGTTTATGCTAGAAGTTGACTTTTCATCCTGGTTGCAAGATTGGACTGCTTAAATACAGTCTTATCAAACTTTGCTGGCTTAAAACAGAATCGGGAAGCCTCAAATAAAGGAAAACATAAAAAAAACCACATTGATTTAGATAAATTTAGGTCAATTTAGGCACTCCAGCCCAGGTTGGAGAGCCAGTGCTAATTTCGCCCTACCCCCTATTTATGTTTGCAGGACTGAGGAGCAGTGTCTAGTGGACAGCCAGCTGGTCAGTCTACTGGACAGACTGTGCAGCCTGGGACACACCTCGGGCCAGCCAGCCAGACCGGAGATGCAGTACAGCGGACAGAGGGTGTCGACCCTTGCATGGGCTGGATTCCAGGTAGGATGATGATGGTGATGGTGATGATGATAATGATGACGATGATGATGGTGAAGATGTTGTTGGTGCTGCTGATGAAGAGGAGGATGAACGATTGTGTTGTTGATGTATATGTCCAGTTGTGGTGACACTCTTGTTGATGAAAGTGAATATAATGATGATGATGATGTTGTCAATGATGAAATTGGTGATGGGGATGGTGATGATAATGGTAGTGGTGGTGATGTTGATTTGAATAATGGTGATAGTGCTGATAGAAATCCATTACAAATTTCTTGAGCCATTTAGAGGCAGCAGTCATTAAAATGTAAAATTATTTATATTTTAAAAATATATAAATTAATAAATAAATAAATGGAATGTGACTCATTTTAGTGAAAATTTGATGTCCCCCTTTTTAACATCAAGGTTCTTGCCAATCGGTGCGTCTCTTGGGAAACTGATGAAGTATCCCACAATGCCTTTGGGCATGCTGGCCTGGCACGTCAGGTGTCGCTGCTTCTGACCAATCACCTCGCTCGAGCCACCGAGACCTGCGGCAATGAGGCTGCTGGTAGCGAGGCATTGCAGGAGGTCCTGAGTCTACTAAACAATCTATCAAGGTTAGAAGTTTAAGTCCCTACGTACCAAATATTACAGTCAATTTGTGTGCATTGTTAAACCCGTTCAAGAGTGATGTAATTTCGGTAGAACAAGCTTTCTCCATAGACAAAATTCCAAGTATTTTAAGAACCAATCCTGAACAGGTAAAGTTGTTAAACTGTATTACAAAATTGTGAACAGGGCATTCCCTTTCCAAAAACAAAAAAAATCAAATTTTTAAAAACTATTTAAGTTAGAGATTTGAAACTTTTATACCTTGTGACTTATACCATGAAACTCCTGCAGAGTTCATCCACATGATTGCAATTCATGCTTACTTTCTATTTCTGTTTTTGTTTTTGTTCATTGTCCAGGAGTCGCATGGGTCGAGCCATCCTGAGCCAGCCGGCCTGCGTCTCCAAGCTCCTCTCCCTGCTGCTAGATCAGCGCCCCTCTCCCAAGCTGGTGCTGATCATCCTTCAGCTGTGCAGGGTGGCCCTCCCCCTCATGAGCGCCCAGGACTGCTCCCACGTCCAGCTGCCAGCCTGGGGGGCTGAATTTGCTCCTTCCTCTTCCTCCTCATCCTCAGCTTTGTCCTCGTCTTCATCCTCATCATCAACATCTTCATCATCGATGGTGTCGGAGGCAGAGGATGGGGTTGCTACGAGCGACCCGCCTGCTCGCATCGCTAGTCTCCTTCTCGCTAAGCTGGGAGATTGTGTTGTCCCAGGTAGAGTGTGATTAATAAATGTTGTAAATTGATTGATACACTGAGGCATATATCATACAGGAATATAGAGTGAGTGCAGATTAAATCCAAAGTCAATAGGTCTCCCACTTGCTATTTGTTATAATGGGATTTACACACGTGATGCTAAGTGTGGAAAATTGTTTTGTTTTCTATTTGTTTTTTGCACCCATTATCAAATTACAATGCATACATGATCTAAGATAATAGTATCTCAAATTGTGTTATAACCCTTGTAGGCTGCCAGACAATGTTGGTTTCAGAAAAGATTGGTCCTCGCCGGCGACGTGCCTCATCCCAAACATAAATGATGACATAAGTGGTGGAATATATTATGTCATATTTTTTCCATGAATGTTTTCAAATATAGCTGAATTCATCCTTTATGTCATATGACGTACATGTATTTCTGGGTTTTATTCACGTCAGGCTGCCAGACGATGTTAGCGTCAGAGCAGATGGGTCATGTGCCTTCGGCCAGCCTCATCCCAAACCCAGATGATGACCTGGAAGATCAGGACGGCAAACTCTCCGTCTTCCTCCACAAGAGAGACGAGCAGACCTCAAGAGAAGTCATCCAAGCCCTACTCAGGTTAGCTACTAACTAATTATTAAGGAGTAGGAGGAGGATGTTGATGATGATGATTGATTTTTTATGATGATTATGATTGTGATGGAGATGATGATGATGATGAGGATGAGGAGGAAGAGGAGGAGTAAGAACACAAGATCAGGGTGGCAAACTCTCCCATCTTCCTCCACAAGAGAGACGAGCAGACGTCGTGAGAAGTCATCCAAGCTCTCCTCAGGTCAGATTGAGATGATGATGATGATAATGAGAATATTGAGTAGAAGGAGGAAGTTGATGATGATGTTGATTATGAAAGTGATGATTTTGATGATGACAATTATGAGTGTGGTGGTGGTGGTGGTGGTGGTGGTGGTGGTGGTGGTGGTGGTGGTGGTGGTGGTGGTGGTGGTGGTGGTGGTGGTGGTGGTGATGATGATGATGATGATGATGATGATGATGATGATGATGATGATGATGATGATGATGGTGGTGATGGTGATTAAGGTTATGATGATAATAAGTATGATGGTTGAGTGGTGATTACATGTGATGGAATTCATACACTGAATGTCAGTTATTTGAATATATTGCCTCAAAATGGCCTTTTCACATGAATTGGTCAAAGTATCTCTTTATGTATCAATTTTTTCTGCAGTTCTGAGGGCCGTCCATTCAGACTTGGAAGTGGTGCTAACATGGAGAAGGTTTTGCGTATGGATCGCAATATGCATACAGTAAGTTCTATGAAATCATTACAGGACTGAATAATTGGTGGGTGGATAAATGGATGGCAATGAATGCATCCATGAATGTATTGATAAATTCATGGATAAAATAGATTATAATTAGATTTTTTTCCCAGAATGGGAAGGCAGAATTGTTAAGTGGGGATAATCTTATGGTGATCAAAACAGCAGTTAAACTTGCCCAGGCTTGGTTTATCGTGAGTATGGAGGCTCTGACTGAGATTCAACACATGCAAACAGCATTTATCACATTATTAATATTTTGTATTAATTTGATATTTTTTCAGACTGGGAAGGCAGAATTGTTCAGTGAGGATGCAGCTACGGCGATCCAAAAAGCAGGCAAGCTTGCCCAGGCTGGGTTTATCGTGAGTGTGGGTGCTCCGACCGAGACCGCTACTGATATTGAGAATGCAAACAAAGAGAAACAGAAAGTGACTGCGGAGACGGTGTGTAGAGAGAAAAACTCTGACTTAGCACGGTAAGTTGAAAGTAATAATTGATGTAAGTTCTTTTTTACTACATCCAACATTAAATTGAAATGTAGTTAGTGGGTTTTCTACTCAATTTTGCAATCCCAATAGAGCATATACCGGACCCACCAGGTTCCTATAGTTCATTAGTTAAGTATGCTCATGTGTGTAATTGACTTTGTTATTATTATTCTAGCACTGATCCTAGTAAAACACAACAAACTACATTCCTTCTCCCTAACGGGTCAATTTCTTACATAAATATTTGCGAATGATTCTTTCTTTTCACCTTAGGACTGACCCTATGCAACCTTTCATCAGTGGCCCACAGCATGGCATCGGAAGTCCTCGATTTGATGCACAGTCTACTCATTGCATCAGAGTTTTATACTCTATAAACCACAACAAAACCTTGAAGTTCTCCCTAATGGATCAATTTCTTACATGAATATTTGCGAATGATTCTTTCTTTTCACCTTATAACTGAACGTGTGCGACCTTTCATGAGTAGCCACGTGCCCCACAGCATGGCATCGGAAGTCATCGCCCTGATGCACAGTCTACTCAGTACACCAGAGTTTTAAACTCTGTAAACTACGGCAAAACTTCCCTTTAGTTCTCTTTAGTTTCTTTTAAGTTCCCTTTAGTGGATCAATTTCTTACATAAATATTTGCTCATGATTTGTTTTCACCCGTAGGACTGACCCTGTGCGACCTTTCATCAGTGGCCACGTAGCCCACAGCATGGCATCGGAAGTCATCGCCCTGATGCACAGTCTACTCACAGCACCAGAGTCAAACACCGCTCAGATATGGGCTTCAGCTGTTGATAGGGTAAGACAAAATTATATTGAACTTTTTTGCATCATTTCTCTGTAGACCTTACATGTGCTTTCCCATGTTTGTGATCATTAAAGATAGGATGTAATTCTAAACGGAAGTAAACATGCTTTCCATGATCCTTAAAACAGTGATTATGATTGAAAGATGAGATGAGATGAATTTATCATTCAATTTTGATTTGAGTTGCCCAATTTGTCCCGCTATTGTATCAAGAATAATAATGATAGTGTCTTTTATTGCGCACATGTCTGTCATGTTGTGACACTCCTGGTGCTATTATTACCAATGGTCATCAGGTAAAGTACAAACCCACACCACACAATAATTTTGCATATTTTCTCAACTCCCCCGGGAGCACACTATCCATATGCTGCCAATGGCGCAAGGCTAATTAACACCCAACCATCTATATATTTATGGTTTGATCTCTTCCCTAGGTCTTGTCCCACGCACTCTGTCAGGTGCCCCTCCTCGTATCATCTCAGGGGAGTCACATGACCCTGCTTGCGTCACAGCCGCAGGGCCCCGGCATCAACCAACTCCTCTCCACCTGTCGCCAAGTGGTGGCAGCATTCTGCGCTCTCGGCGGATTCCAGGACTGTGTGAAGTCGGGATCGAAAGCAGAGGTACTATTATGTTAATTTCAACATTGCTTTATGTTGCCAAACTTATTTTATCTTATACCAAACGTAAATACTTTTCTAACTGTATATAAGCTTGCACTAAAATTGAATCAATGAGTTTCATTGTCAGAAGAGATTTACTGAAATTAGGTGAATATTTGTATAACTAAGTATGCAATTTGTTATTGTTTTGATGGTTATTTTATTTTCTAATTTTAAATTGGATGTTAAATTATTCTAATTTCTTCTACGTTTTCATCAGATTGTTGGTGACAGTGTTTCCCAATAAAAGCCATCTAAGCATAGCAGAACATCAGCGCTTTGCCTCAGTTTAAATGGGTTGAGCTACATGTAGCCGGCCATTTTCTTTAGATTGTAGATTCAAATGATTTGCTTTCTTGCATTTAGTAGATTTCTATTTATTATGACCATGTCTTTATTCATCTGCCATCAGATAATAGGAGATGGGTGTTTGCCTATGGAAGATCAAGTAATAAGCATAGCAGAACATTTTGTTATTGCATTTGGTCAAAAATGTTGAGCTGATTTGACAGTTATTTTAAGTGGCCAAACTTTCCAATAAGTTGTAGAGTCAAAGTAATTTGTTTTCTAATTTTCAATAGATGTCAATTTATAAATATTGTCTTATTCATTGACACTAGATTGTTGGTGATGGATGTTTGCTGATAGAAGCCCAGGTTCTAAGCATAGCAGAACATCAAGGTCTGGCCTCAGTGGAGCCAACTTGCCAATTGATACTGTAGATTCAAAATTATTGATTTAAATTGATTTCAATAGATTTATACATGTATTAATCAATGTCGTGTTCATTTGACATCAGATTGTTGGTGACGGGTGTCTGCCGGTAGAAGCCCAGGTACTAAGCATAGCAGAACATCAGGGGCTGGCCTCAGTCTTGATCAGTGGAGCCGACGCACCAAGGATTGCCAGCTCAGCCGATGTGTCTGTGGCTCGACTTCAGCCTCCAAAGAACATAGTAAGAATGACTAGCATAGTTTCTTTCTTTTCGAATGCGTAGGGTTGGAAGCAGTTATGAATTTTCTTTAAATCTTCGGTCGAGAGTGAGAAGTGCATTTGAGTCCAATTTTTAATATATTTTGTTCTTCATATCATCTTGTAGTCTGACTTTAAACATGCTTATCCCCAAAGTAAAAAAGATGAGATAAGGCCATTCTCTTTCTCAACTGACCCCCCCCCCCCAAAAAAAATTAAAAAAAATAAAAATAATAATAATAATATTTAAACAAAATAATACAAAAATAAAATAAAAAGTATGTGAAACCTATTCTTTCTCTCCAATTGACTCAATATTTAAATCCAATCAATACATCTTCCTCTTGAATGTCTAGATAAGTTGTTTCTAAATTTAGTGAAATATCAACAGTGATGAAATCTTAACAGTGATGTTACCTAATTTTAGCAACGTATTGTATGGCTTAAAATAGAAATATCAGTTTCTCCAAAAAAATAAAAAAAATAAAATAAATAAATAAATAAATAAAATTAATAAGAATAATTGCTCATAAAGCTATGATTCGGCAATGATAAATTGTATCTGAGGAATACTGGTTTCATTCTCTCTATTTTGCAGGTATTGCCCCTCCACCAGCTGTCCATCACAGAGAAGCTAGTCGCAGCCTTACACTCCTTGCTACTCCCCCCTGAGGGCAAGGGGCTGTGCCCCCTTCTAGTCCCCCTCCCTGCTGTAGAGGATGGTAACTCACAAGCCATGGCTACATGTCGTGTGCTAGCTGAGATCAGATCAAGGTAAACGTAGTGTTTATTTGTTTGTTGGTTTGTTAGTTAGTGTATTTGTGCTTTTGGCTACTCCCCCCTAAGGGGAAGGGCTGTGCCCCCTTCTTGTCCACCTTCCTGCCTTAGAGGACGGTAACTCACAGGCCATGGCTACATGTCGTGTGCTAGCTGAGATCAGATCAAGGTACACATGTTTGTTTATGTTTTTGTTCGTTGGTTTGTTAGTTTATTTGTGTTTTTGGCTATTCCCCCCTGAGGGGGATGGGCTATGCCCCCTTCTTGTCCCCCTCCCTGCTGTGGAGGACGGTAACTCACAGGCCATGGCTCCATGTCGTGTGCTAGCTGAGATCAGATCAAGGTAAACGTAGTGTTTATTTGTTTGTTTGTTGGTTTGTTAGTTTATTTGCGATTTTGGCTACTCCCCCCTGAGGGGAAGGGCTGTGCCCCCTTCTTGTCCCCCTCCCTGCTGTAGAGGATGGTAACTCACAAACCATGGCTACATGTCGTGTTCTAGCTGAGATCAGATCAAGGTAAACGTAGTGTTTATTTGTTGGTTTGTTAGTTTATTTGTGATTTTGGCTACTCCCCCCTGAGGGGATGGGGCTGTGCCCCCTTCTTGTCCCCCTCCCTGCTGTAGAGGACAGTAACTCACAAACCATGGCTACATGTCGTGTGCTAGCTGAGATCAGATCAAGGTAAACATAGTGTTTATTTGTTGGTTTGTTAGGGTATTTGTGTTTTTGGCTACTCCCCCCTGAGGGGAAGAGGCTGTGCTCCCTTCTTGTCCCCCTCCCTGCTGTAGAGGATGGTAACTCACAAACCATGGCTACATGTCGTGTGCTAGCTGAGATCAGATCAAGGTAAACATAGCGTTTATTTGTTTGTTTGTTGGTTTGTTAGGGTATTTGTGATTTTGGCTACTCCCCCGAGGGGAAGGGGCTCCCTGCTGTAGAGGATTGGTAACTCACAGTCCATGGCTACATGTCGTGTGCTAGCTGAGATCAGATCGGTAAAATTTTGTGTGTGTTTACATGTACGTAAAAAAAAATGTTCATGATTGATTGCCTTATACCTAGTCATCGCATAGTTTCTTGATTGATTGATTTGTTGATTGGTAATTTTGTTTGTGCTTGTGGTCTTGGGGGACTTGCCTTTGTGATTTATCAGTAACATCAAATAATTTGTTATATTTGTGATTTTTAGAGCCTGTGCTGTGCTGTCGTACCACATGTCGGAGCCGACCTTTGC
This sequence comes from Echinarachnius parma, assembly GCA_037951105.1. NCBI lineage: Eukaryota > Metazoa > Echinodermata > Echinoidea > Clypeasteroida > Echinarachniidae > Echinarachnius > Echinarachnius parma. The sequence continues at coordinate 39,943 of JBAMJV010001554.1, read as the reverse complement.
CAATGAGTTTGTGAAGCAGACCAACCATCCCCTGGAGGTGCTCAAGTCTCTATCGCAGCAGTGTGGAACAGGTATGGCCATCAGTATTGAGGATCATGTTATATTGGTTTGGACCTCCCATCTCTCAATACGAGGGTTGTGGATTTGATTACCAAATGTAGGATGTGTGTTAGGGACAAAAATACAATCTCTTTGTGGGGGCTACTTTTCAAGCTTGCCTGCATTGAAATATCACTCTAAAATTTGTTTTGCATTGTACTCGATGCAATTTTACAGGGGCTCTTTTTGGCATTTCAGTGGCTAAAGTCCCCATTTTTTTCCTCACTGATGTGTGTTTTTCAGCAAGGCATTTACTGCCCAGGTGTGAAAAATGGGTAACTAGTAATCCTTAAAATGCTTGGTGTGCTTTATTAGTGCAGCTAAATGCTAGGTCAATATTGCATTTGTGCCTCTTGAGTATTTCTAGATAGCCTATTTAATAAATTGGCCTATTCAATAAATTTAATAAATTGGTATATTTTCTGTGCCAGCTTGCTAACATGAATTTTGGAGGTTATATTATTTAGTGGCGTTACTAATTATTTATTGTTACGATTTGAAACAATAGTGCATTGTTAGCCCCTAACATAGTCCACAAAATATAGTATATATCAGGATTTGTTGCAGGCTAATTGAGAGAAATATCCTGCAATATTACTGGGCTAATTATTAACTATCTAGTCAGATCGTGAGGCCAAAACTATCATATTGCAAACCTTCTAAAAAGTGATGAGTAACATGTGACCTTATTTGTTCTCCTTGTGTTTGACAGGTGAGAGGCAGAGAGTGGTTGAGGTCCAATGTGAGAAGATACGTATGCTGTACAGAGACTGCGCAAGGCCTCCAACACCACCCACCAAACAGGTTCCGTCCAGTGTGAGTGCACATCCTGATTTATTTTCTTTCAACTCTTTGTGGTACAGTCAAACCTGTACTAGCGGCCACCTGTCTATAGCGGCCACCTGCCGTTAGCGGCCACATAAAATTCCCCCCGAAGAAAATATAGTGTTATAAACACTGTCTATAGCGGCCACCTGCCTAACGCGGCCAGCGGCCACGGATTTGGCTTCCCAAACTTATTTTTTTACCGCCTATAACAGCCATCAATGTTCGCTTTGCCCGTAACTGCGGGCGTGCAAGTTTGTTATTTTCCGATGCATAGACGTGGAGATTACCGTGTGCAAAGCATGTATACTTTGCCGTGTAAAGCCAGCTTGTAGCCAATTAATCGATCAATATACCCATAGTCTAGGGCTGTAGATCGGCTTTAGCTTAGAAAAAGTGCCGCCTAAATAATGAATGTCAAGTTTAAAAGCCTTAAATGGCCGTTTGTTTTGTTTACCTCGTCTGCTGACCGGTCTATTTTTGCTCACTCATTGTTTCCGTAAAGCGAGCTTTCAGCTGAACTACGCTCTTGAGATTAGCGCGTGCTGGCTGAACATCCGTGTTATTGTTCATGCACTCATTGTTAGCTCCGTGGTGGTGATCTTTGTTAGTGTATTTGTGTTTTTGGCTACTCCCTCCTGAGGGGAAGGGGCTGTGCCCCCTTCCCTGCCATAGAGGACGGTAACTCACAAACCATGGCTAAATGTCGTGTGCTAGCTAAGATCAGATCAAGGTAAACGTAGTGTTTGTTTGTTTGAAGTTGGTTTGTTAGTGTATTTGTGATTTTGGCTACTCCCCCCCCCCCCCCCCCCTCCCCCTGAGGGGATGGGGTAAAGCTTACCTACATGACACGATATGACACATTAGTGTTGCAGTGTCGTTAAAAATTATTTCCAATCCAATCCCCCTGAGGGGAAGGGGCTGTGCCCCCTTCTAGTCCCCCTCCCTGCCGTAGAGGGCCAAAATATCGATCGCTGAGCTGAGCGGTAGCTGGCCGCTGGCCGCTGACCACGGCATACCGCTAGACCGCGCGCTGCGGCAGCTCAGCTCAGGCACACACTTTCACTGTATGAATTGGGGATCGGACCGGATCGGATCTAAACCGGTTTGTATAGCTTCGTACATTGAAATGTTTATTTTTCTTTGCAAAACATTTGTTTTTAATTAAACAACTTATTGATAAAGTTGAACAAAATATCTTACGGCATTCATAATTTTTTTGTTTCATCGTCGTATTTTCTAGAACTGTTTTTTTTTCAATCAAAATTTTTTTCTTACGTAACAGCATTTGTGTTTAGGCAAAGATTCACACGATCGCATTGCGCACATCGGGAGACGGAGAGTTGTTTCTTCAACAACGACCGACAGTCGGCCGGCCAAACAGACGACGATGATAGATTTCTTTAGGAAGGTTAAAGTGATTCAGGTAAAGTGTCAGATATTGCACAAAATGACATTTGAGACTTCAATCCTATATCAATATCATTGTAAAATACAATTGAAAGATTTGTGAAAGTTTGAAAGAAAACGAACACTGTTAACCAAGTGAAAAAAACGAATATTGAGTTCATATTTTATCACCGAATACTGATGGCCTGTCATGGATTTGTAGCAGTGATACTTGTAATCAGCCGTTGACGATATCCGCACTCGTTTATGTATACAGAATTCGTGGAATTTGCGCACTTAGGATCAAAGTTCAGTAGCGTCTTGAATGTTTCCCACGCGTGCTAGCTGGCTCGGACCATAGACTGTTCTGGGACGTGTTTAGCTACAACAATTCTACTTTTTTTGAAAAGCGTTGATCAACGCTTTTGAAATAATGATTTTCAATGATAATTATCTTCATACTAAAGGGACATTCGAAAAAATCTAACCCTATTTTATTCTTCTCTTACCATTAGCTAAACAACAAGGCAGAAGAGAAACGAGGAAGCTCCAAGTATTTTTCGTGGAGTTAGACACTTTAACACATAATGAAACCTTTGTCATTATTTTAGTACTTTTCTCAACAAAAAATAAGACAATTGTTTCCAGGATTCTGTTCTTTTATTTCATATAAAATAGTCATGTTGTTTATGTTCATGTGTACGTGTGTATGTGATATTAATGTTTATAAACATGTGCTTAAAAAAAACAAAATGGCCGCCAACCTGTCTATAGTGGCCACCTGTCTATAGCGGCCACTTTTTAAGTTTCCCTTGAGCGGCTGCTATAGACAGGTTTGACTGTATAAACATTTAAGATTATTCCTGTAAGAATATGTGCCACACCCCCTCATTTATATTTCAGGGTCATATCTTTGTTTGCGATGAAATGCAATTCTAGTTGGGGGATACATGTATATGACTGACAGGGCCACCTATAAAACAAGTGAATTTCAAGCCCTATCATATCTAATGGGAGTCAAATTATATCTAGTATAACCTAATCTAATCTTATCAACCTGATACATTCACCCCCTTGCAGGTACAGGATATGACCCTTAACCCCGGACGGCCCTACCCACCAGTGAAGGCTTGTCTCTTCTCTCGCTGCATGACCTCCTTGACCTTCCTCGGTGACCCCGTGACCTCAGGAGGACTTCCTGTCGGGGTCATGTGTTATGCAACTCAGTCTGTCCCAGCTCAGGTGAGATAAAGAGGATCTTAAATCGTACATCATTTGCAATTGGTAGGTTTTACCTATTGATGTAACATGCATACAATTGTTGACCCTTGGGTGACCCTATGACCTCTTGGTTCTGATCTGGGGGACCTCCTGTTGGGGTCATGTGCAAGCAGAGGAATTAATGTAACTGTAAAGTATATTACTGTGTTACAAATCAAAAGAAAATTTTATTAAGTGAAAATCTTTTGTATAGAAGAGTGTATTTGTTGATTTCTTGTGATTAATTTTAAAACTAAAATCTATATTTCAAGAATTTATTGTGATGTGCTATTAAATCATTGCCAGAAAATGTCATCTAATTGCTTGGTTTGGTTTTGTGTCCAATTCATGCAGGCAACCTCGTTCTACTGGGAACTGGAGATCTGTTCCTACGGTGATGCCGCAGAAGATTCTGGGCCTAACGTGTCGATGGGTCTTGCTCCGCCGGCAGAGAGGAAAGAAGGGGCCAACAACTGGACTAATCCTGTAGGAACAGTGCTCTTCCCTGTGTAAGTCAATGTTATTCGTTAACATCCATATCATCATCATCATCATCATCATCATCACCACCATCACCATCAAATCATTTTCAATCAACATCAGCACTATAATTATGTCATATTGGCGGCTCTATTGGGATGGGTGGACAACCGATTAAAAAACCCTTTCCACAAGGAAGTGGCCCTCAATTAGATTACGTTCTTTCTTTGTCTTGTTTCTTTAGGAGTGGGCATGCAATCCACTACAGCGGAGCCAGCCTTCTGCGATGGAAGAGTGTACGCCTTGACATCTCCCTCAAGGTCGGGGACGTGATCGGGATGGGATGGCAGCGGAATGAGGACACCTCGCAGGCTTCAGGGTCACCCAGGACCAGTCAGGGTGTGTCTGGACACGTCTTTATGACCCTCAACGGGCACAAGTTCGCTCCTGTCCTGGAGGAGGTCAGCACTGGACTGTGGCCTGTGGTGCATGTCCAGAAGAAGGTATGGGGAATAGCAAGTCAATTATACGACTTATTGATTGATTGTACAATCAAATTCGTAAATCGTATGATCAATCAATCCATCGTACAATTAATCGTAAATCACAATGAAATTGGAATCAGATTGAACCAGGGAATAAGACTAACACATTTATAAAATGAGGAAGTTTATGTTTGGGGGAGTATTCTTTGCTCCCAGTTTAGACTTTAGGACTCTGTGAGACGATGTAAGTTCACCAATTTTGTCCTCCACACTCACTCTCCTGACGGTGGTCAGGACATACTGATTACGATGTTAAGCTATAAATAGGTCCTTATGACCACTGATTTTGTGTACCGTAAATTCAATGTAAGTAAAACAAAGTGAATACATAGAATAGTAAACAAAGAAAATATACACTCATACATTTGGTTGTTTTGCTTGGTTGAACCGACTACCTTGACTATCAATTGAATATCAATTTAATCAATGAAAAATCTAGACATTTTCCTCTAATTCTATTTTGTTATTTATCCTCTTGAATCAAGAACACCCAAGTCAGAGCCAACTTCGGCACCCGTCCCTTTGCCTACATAGATGGGCACTGCCATCACGTCCCCACGATGGAAGACTCTGATTCCATCGAAGAGATCGCAGCCAATTTTCATGCACTGCCTTTCCACTCTGAAGGGGAGAGTGACAGTGACCGGGAAACATCACCTGTGGAGGCATCGTCACCACAGCCGCCCACAGCAGCCGGAGTACCAGCAGGAATAAACTTCAAATTGGCAACTCCCCAGAAGATAAAGAAAGGTATAGAGCTTTTTGTGTTTTCGAAGATAAGGTCAATTTGTGATATTTGTCAAAGGTGAAATAGGAGTACAGTATTATGTTCATATAATCTTCATAATATTGTTCTCCCATGTGTTCCCATGACTCACTTTGTGATATGAAACTTTTAAACCATAAATATATGAAATACAAGAATTTGTTTCTGTACTAACTCGTTCATGTGATCATCTACAGAATACGACATCACCGAATCACAGCGGTACACCCACCCTGGTGCATATGCTGACTTCACCACAACGGGCGTGACCCCACACCAGACCGCGCCCCCTATTGTCCTGGATGACTCAGATGAGGAGGAGCGTGACGGGGAGGGGCAACAGGACCATGTGGCCCTCCTGGTCAGGGCCTGGGAACTTAAGGTCTTCCCTGTGATAAGGAGAAGATTCAGGAACGAGGCAGAGAGGAGGTCAGGTCTGGAGCAGATCAAAGGGGCTCTTCAACTAGGTAGGTATAATTGGTCTTGATGTCATGGTTAGGGAAATGCTTCAGGAATGCTTCAAGAAACACAGTTCCCCTTAAAACATTAGTGAATAACAAAATGAAGCAAAATAATGGCAAATGGAATATTGAATGAACAGTATATGTCTTGTCAAATGGACAATTTTGATTAATGAAGTAATCCGTCTCATATTTACAAAATCTGGCACACATCTATGGTATTATGTTAACTTATGTAATTTCCATCCTCTACAGGCATGACGGACATTGCACGGCAGACAGTGGAGTTCCTGTACGAGGAGAATGGGGGAATCCCCCGCGACCTCCACCTGCCGACCATTGACGACGTCAAGCAAGAAGCCGCCAAGTTCACCGTAGACAAAGTGCGCAAGGGCACCACAGTGCTGATGCGGCCCCTAGGAGATGAGTGCACAGGCGCCACTGGCGGTACCTTAGTACCGAAGTACGCCATTCGCAGCATGCTGAAGACACTGGGTCTATCTGGAGTTGTGCTGGATGTGGATACGGTAGGTTTCTTTTTTGTTTAGGTGGTTTCTTATGTTATCCCTTGGAGATGAGTGCACAGGCACCATGGGTGGTACCTTGGTGCCATCCCTAGCATGCTGAAGACACTGGATGTTGTTACGGTAGGGTTTTATCTTGTTCAGATGGTTAAAGTGGAATACATTTTCAAACTACCAGGAACTGAAGTCATGGATTCAGATTAAGGACCTTTGGTGTTGTTGTTTTTTATCCCTGGGAGTGGAGTGCACAGATGCCACAGGTGCCGAAAATAAGCCATCTGTAGCATGCTGAAGATGTTGTGGTGCTTGATGTAGATAAGGTAAATTTAATTTTGTTTAGGTGGTTTTCATAGGGAACATTTTTTATACAAGGAAACTTTCGCAAAATTGTTCAGGCACTATGGGCGAGAAGATTCTTTTGCCATTGGCAGCATGCTGAAGACACTGGGTCTATCAAGAGGTATACTGTTTTTTTTTAGAAAAGGAACATTTTTGTTTTTACTCTCTTACCAGTATAAAAGAATATTTTGCAAATATATTAAATGAAGAGAAATGTCTGTTTAATTGTCTCTTTTGAAAAGAAGAGTAGTACTAATTGAATTGTCTCTTTTTTTTTGGTAGCAACATGAGTTGGTGCAGGTGGAGTCGTACCTGAGGAGCGAGGGAGTACTGGTGCGTTACTGGTATCCCCTCGATATGTTAGAGCGCCCTCAAGTAGGCATGCGTCGGGGCAACGGCTCACTCACAGGCACCATGTCCATCGACATCTCAAACATTCAGCTGCACAGGTACGTAACATAACATGATAGGGCATGACACCTTATTCAAGTAAACATTAAGGAATGCAACATGTAGTTATTTCTCTATACAATTGACTTTTAGTCTGACTCACTTCACTGATTTTGCTCATTTTCATTGATGGCTCATCTCAATATTTTCCTTTTATTCCAAGTGTCATGGTCGACTTTATTCACAATATTCTTATAATCAAAACTGTTTATATTACTTGAATGCTTACAATGGATAGGTGTGGAATGAATTTTATGCACACTTTACTTCTTTCCAAACTTCTATTCATTGAAAATGAATGCGAGATCAAGCTATATGATTGTGTAAATGGATTCTGACAATTCAATTTGACACACAGAGGATCAATTTGCAGTGTTGTGTATTCCTTCCTTTACAGGGAACTGTTACAGCTAGAGTCATCCCTGGCCAGCCTGTACTGCCGCACTGCTCTCACCCGGTTCCTCTGCCACTGCCCGAGCCCGGAGGCCATAGAAGCCATCCCTTGCTCCCTGGCCGTATCCCCAGTGGACCATTCAGCCAGCACCACCATGGCTTCAGCCGACGCGGGCAGCGCGGGTGCCAGACCCCACATCTCCCACCTTCAGCTCCTGTCCAACCAGCTACTGACGTCCTCCCAGCACAGCGGCCGGCTCCACGACCCATCCCTCCTGACGTCCAGCGGGCTGGGCCACGCCCTGGCGCCCCTGGTCACTCGGAGCCTCACGGCGGTCTTCTACGGGGCCGAGGAGAGGATGCAGCTCGGGAAGGAGATTGCCATCTCCATAGCAACAGCCGCCCAGCAAGGGGAGCGTCACCTGCTGGAATTGACCAATCAGATCTGCGGATTCTTTCAGGTGACTATACTGTATAAATATAGTACTATTAATAGTAAAAATCACATGGACACAGTAACCAAAACACTGTACAAATTTGTCAAAATCTTATAATGCCATTATTAAGTAATAACATTGGAATTGAAAAGTATTTTGTTGCCAGTGACTTACTTGACTTAAGCCGTCCACACCATCGCTGGGATGTGTGATGGCTTCTGCTTCACAACGGCTTGCCACGCCGTCCTGTCCTCTGTGAGTCTTTTGGCCTTGACCAGGGAGTCAATGGCCCGTATTCACAAAGGAGGTTTGTAGGAGGTTTGTACAAACCATGGTTTAACAATGGTTTACATCTATGGAATGCTGCTCGCATACCGTAAATTGTAAATCAACATGGTTAACAAGTATGGAGTTTACATTCCTTCTCCATCAGTTTACAAATGGCATTCCATAGATGTAAACCTTGGTCAAACCATGGTTTGTACAAACCTCCTACAAACCTCCTTTGTGAATACGGGCCATTGTGTCTGTTGATGCAGTCTGCGAGTATTTCACCACTAATAGGTAGATGGATTTAACATTACATCAACAACATATTCTATATTTGAAGTGCTGTCTGGTGATCTCCTTTTGATAGCTTTTGATCATGTTGCACTTCAAGAAAACTGGCTCTACATTTGACATGGAAACGATTCTGATAATTTATTATTCAAGAGGTAGACTGATTAAACATTACATCAACAACAGATCAATTTGTATTTCCAGTGCTGATATTCTCATGATTTCTTTTGATCATGTTGCACTTACAGGAAACCAGCTCTACGTTTGACGTGGAAACCATCCCGATTGGAGATAAGATCAATAACAACTACTTCTTCAAGAATGCTGTGGGACTGGTGGTCAGCTGCAAGAGAGACTCTAGCTCATCGCACAGAGAGTAAGTTCAAGAAATATCCCATGCATTGACATTTAAAGGGACTTAGTAACATTGTCAAAATCCTCAAAAATCAAATTGGAAATTTAGCGGTTCCTTCATACCTTGTTTTATTGTATTAACAATAAAAGCATTGGACAGGTTTCAGTTTTTCAAATTTCCCTTTCATTAAAAAGATATTTACGATTGAAGTGTTCAGATGATAAATTATCCACTGGACCGTCAAAACCGTGTCCAAGTGAATGCAATGAGTTAGTGAATATCACTTTGCATTTTTGCTCATTACTCAGCCATATACAGCCATTTAACTTGACATGTTCACACAACACCCAATGGACATATCAGATAACAACAATATATGTATGAAGGTCATGTATGTGTGAAAGGGATTTGAGTAACAACCATTCAATATCATCAAAAGAAAAAAATTAGTTTCAGGATATGAAGGGGGTAATGAATACATAGAAAGCTTTGTAGTTATGAAGACTCAATCTTTCGGTAGATATACATATAGTTGTTTCAGTATGAAATTATTTTCTGTATTTCATAATAAATACTATTCAGGGGGTAGTTCTGTTCAATTTAATTCAATTCAATTCAATTCAATTCAATTCAATTCAATTCAATTCAAATATGGTTTATTCATTAAAAATACATATATGGCAGCCACAGGGCTGAATTGCATATGTGTTTACAAAAATTAATTACATACAAAGTTTAACAAAATTAAGAACGTAAATGATAAACATGCATAACGAAATACATTTTAAATAATAGGTGTATATTTGGAGAACAAAATTGGACAACTAATTACGCTAAAAATATAAAAATGCTAAAATATATTGCACGTGTGTAATTGCATTTTAACATAAAAGCTCCAGTTGTGGCTTTGCATTGTATTTAGGAAGAAAATTACACAAACAAAAGTGATTAAATTACATTTCAATAAATAAGATCCTTTCAAGGGGATGCGTATAAATCCAACTAACTAAAAGGGTTTTGTGAGCAGATTCTATAAAAGTAAATCACAAAATGTGGGTTTGCCATTCTTTTAGATAAATAATACATTATCATAAATTATCATATTATCATGAATATATAGATATAATCATAAAAGTAGGATATATCATAAAGCAAATGCAATGCAGTGTCAATAGACGGAGTTAGACAATCATTCAAATCATTACCAGGAATAATTTGTTTAAAGGAGTATGATTAAGAGGACTATTATATAAATACATGGCTTTGCGTATGCTGACAATACAATGAATATTAAAGCAATTCATTATTCGAATAACACAACTGTTCCTATGTACTATATAAAAAAACAAGAGGAGATTATCACACACTGTTAAAAAGCCGAATGAGGTATGGTAAAGGGCTGTTTTTCATTCGATTCGTTTTGTATTTTAATTCTGGTAATTTTGTTGTTGATCTTAGAGTTCGTCTGTTGGCAGGCCATGCGGGAATGAATTTTTCGAATTGTGATGTAGTGTCCATGGTTTTCTTGATGAATGTTGTACAGAGCGTTTCCCTGCGTTCTTCTAGGGTCGACAGAGAAATTAGTTGTAGTGTTTCGTCGTAAGTGGTGTATTGGTCACCAAAAATAATGCGTAAGGCGCGTTTTTGTATTCTTTCTAGTTTATCGTTTTGGTTACGGGTTATTCCTCCATGCCAGACAGGAGCAGCGTATTCGAGGACCGGACGGACATAGCTCTGGAATACCAAGGAGGTCACATCTGACCAAGGAGGTCACATCTGGGTAGACCATGGCTCTTTAAGAGCCGCAACATGTAAAGCTTTCCGTTTGCACGTTTCACAACTTCATTCATGTGTTTGTCCCATTTCAAATCTCACTGAATGTAGATTCCGAGGAGTTTGATTTCACTAACCACTTGCAGTCGGGTAGCGTCTATGGATATAGCAGGTGGTATTTCAGGTTGACGCGCGAAGGTGATCTCCATGTGAAAGCACTTAGACGCGTTTAACTTCATGTTGATCTTTTTCCAGAAGTAATATTATCTTTACACATGTCCCTACACAGGTCTTCCCTTTACCAAGCACCATGGGCAAGAGTGAGCTGCTATGGAATGGGTCAGAGGGTGAAGAAATCAGGCAGTGTTGCGCCTCTAGAGGTGGTCAACTACCCCGCTGATGCCACCGTCAACTCCTCCGGAGGCCTATCCGCACCAGCATCGCACATCATCGACCCCTATCCCACCGTGATACTGCCATGCAACAAGGTCCACGTCAAGGCAGGTGTATCCCCCGTACCGAATTATGTGCTGAATCTCCATGGGCTGCCTGCGCAGTTCCCGCTGGCGATGGCATTCGTCGAGTCGCTGATTGGCTGCCGTCAGGAAGTCGGAGGCCAGAGTGTCGAGGGTTGTCCAGACGTCCTCTTGAACCCACCGTTGGCGACTGCTGGCGAGCGAGAGGAGATTCTGAAGAAGCCCCTTAAGGTGACGACGGCGGTGTACATCAGGGTGATGGAGCTGTTTTGCGGGTATGTGAGCAAAGGTGACGTCCCTGCTCTTATCAAGGAGCACCTGTTTCTGCTCATGGCTCAAGTCCTGAGGCTGATTCGCAAGGTGGACGAGGCGGATGGGGCGAGCGCGTCGCCAGTCACAATGATCCCACAGTCTGTGTTCCTGGAGCTGAGGCGATTCCAAAGCGAACTTGGTAAGCTTTTTGACGAAGAGGCTATGCTATCTGTGATAGCAAGTAGCTCGGTTGCACCGGCACAGCACACCTCATACTTCCAGGCGCTGATGGAGCTCTGCTTGGCCGTGTCAGAAATCGATCAGTTCCCACTGGCACCCCATTCTGGACAGTCTTCCATATCAGTAACAGTAACTCTTCCTTCACCGGGCAGGCCAACATCCATGGTGACCCCCAAGCAGCTCGTAAGGTCTAGCCCTCAGGTAACATCCCGTAAGCGTAGACCCAAGATGAAGCGAGCCGGTCAGCAGAAGAGAACTCCACACAACAGCGAGAGTGACAGCGGAGAGGCATCGTCCAATGGTGCAAACAACCCTGAAGACATGTTATGGTTCCACCGTGCTTCCACACTGAACGTGATCATGAGATACCTGGACTGCCAGGACCCACAAGGAGAGGCTGCCATGAACACTGCCATCAGGGATGCATATCAGACTGTGACGTCCCCATCTGCCAATGCCAGGTTGATGGTGATCTCTGGGTTGCCTCCCAACATGGAAGAACCCGCTGCCAGGAGAAGCATCCTAAAGGCTTGCAACCAGGCAGGAGGGCTCTTCATGGATGAACTCTGGATTCCTGTCCAGGAAGAAATCAAACCACCAACTGCCTTTGATTCCGACCCCAAGGATCAGGTTGATGATGAAGAGCCACCTCTTGAATGTCCTAAAGAGCCAACATCTGCTGAAAGTACAAGTGTGGTAGAAGCTAGTCCAGAAGCATCATCACATGATGAATCAGGAATAGTTTTAGATGCAGAGAAGACTGCAGAATCTCAAGCATCTACATCTGTTGAAGACTCTCCCAGTGAACCTAAACTTGATGAGTCTGTCTCTTCCGATGCCGACAAAGAAGACAACTCCGCCAAGAAGCAATTTGTCCAAGGATATGCTGTCATTGAGGTACGAAGCAAAGCCAAAGTTGATGACATCGAGCATGCACTTCTGAACAGCCGCATCCTAGACGAATCGCTCCCGTTTGACAACAGCTCAGTGATGAGCGTGAAGGGCGAGGACCTCTTGACCATCGCCACAGTGACTCCTTCACTGCTGACCGAGCCTTCGGAGATGGAGGCTCTGGTCGGCTACCTCAGGCACAAGCTCCTTACGCAGGAGAACTCAGAAGACCTGGTCTTGAGCCCGAACACTTCCTCCTCCCTGGAGGACATCTTCAACAGCTGTCTGCGCACCGCTCACTTCAAATCCAAAGCCGCGGTCGAGTCTGAATCTGCTCACCAGGACCCGTGCCTGGCCAAAGAGCAGATCCTCTCGCTGTGTCCTGGAAACCTGCTGCAGGAGTTCTTCACCACCATCCGCCCGTCCAAGCTCACCATGGACGAGTTTGTGGGAGACATCATCCAGAAGTATGGTGTCCCGTTGCCTGAGGTCAAGGAAAAGAAAATGGGTAAGAATGTACAAATTAATGTGATCTATTCTGTCTAATTTTTGTGTCAGAATAAACACTTGTATGTCTATAATGAAAGCATTCACCAAATTTCAGTTTCAAAATACTGGTTTATGCACATTTTAATAACTGCATAGACAATGTAGGATTACTACCCGAGATATCAATTTGTTAAATTTTATACTAAGAATGTATCAAGTAGATAGTGGGGATATTTTTGCACAGTTAATATTATAGTTGTATGTTCGTGAAAAATATGTTATTCATATTAACATATATCAGCCATTCCATTTTATGTTTGGGTATAATAATCAAAGGGTGTTTAGTATGCTTGATTCAAACTAAACATTTGCTATGTTATTTAAATGTTTATTGTTGTTCTTATGTACAGCCCCTAAGTCCGGAAAAGATAGCAGTAAAGGAACGGGCAAGAGACCAAGCAAAGCAGTGACCAAGGAGAGAACTAGTCCAGATCTAGCACCTGTCAAAGTCAAGTGAGTAGGCCAAATAATTAGACCTAATATTTTAGTACTAGAAATTAAGCTTTCTTCCTAGTAAAAAAAAAAAAACTTTCTTCAGGCAAAAGCCAGAACTTAGTGACCCCCCAATTTAATTTCAGCGTTATCTGGTTCCAGTTAGTCACAGGTTTTCTTTAGTGCTCGATGCATTTTGGAACCCAATTATTTGGGGGGGCTAATATTTCTACATAAAGTATGGAAAAAAAGTTTTTATTAAGGGACTCTCCCTTCTTAGATTCTCAGACAAAATTGGTGTTTGATTTTTTTGATTTTTTGTTCATCTTCCTAGAACGTTTTCGTCTGCTGATAGAAAAGGGAAGAGCTTTGAGAAGAGTGCGGAGAAGAAAAGTAGCAAGCTCGACATGAGCAGCAAGGAAAAAGCATTGCTGGAGGAGGCCGGGGGACAGAAGAAAGCGGTCAAGAAGGGACTCACCCTACATGGATTCCTGTGTCTGGGACTGGACATGGCCAGTGAGGATGTGTGTGCACTGTGGAGGGGTCTACTCGCTGCTGGCTTCGACATCCACTTTCAAAGGTTGGTGCGATTTCCTTTTCTCTGCAAATAACCTTTATTAATCATGAGAAGTTTTTTGTTTTCTTGTCTTACGTCCAGAGTAGATGTACATATCAATAATTTGATTGGCTGTTTGTACATGTATGTGTAAAATGCAGGTAGATAGAGAAAAGAACCTTAGATTTGTTACCTTGATACAAAACAGTAATCATCAAACTGTATATTTAAGAGTGACAATATCATGCACTTCCCTGATTATATCGACTCTCCACCAGGAATATTCGAGGAGGACAGATTTACCAGCTCTGTTTTATTCCAGGGCCCCACACAAGGACCCAAACAAGACAGTAGCCTCGCCTATTACTCTCGTCAATTTAACCCGTAATCATCTTTACTTATTCTTTTTAATAGGACTAGACATGAGGATGCAAACAAGGCATTGGCCTTGCAGCAGACCTGGACTAGAGAACAAGACCAGGCCTTAGTCCAGTACATCAATGAGCTATGCCTGAAGCTTGTTATTTCACTTGTCAATATAACACATTAACATCTATTTTCATTTTTGCAGGACTAGGCATGAGGATGCAAACAAGGCATTGGCCTCGCAGCAGACCTGGACAAGAGAACAAGACCAGGCCTTAGTCCAGTACATCAATGAACTGTGCCTGAAGCTTGCCATCACTCCGGCGAGGCTGCACCCCCATGAGGTGGTCTTTTCACACACAGACCACGCCCGCCAACAGTTTTCTTGTCTCACTGGTATGCTTCATTTACGCTCATTTTTTAAAATCAGCAAACACGAAACCTTTATGGTTTTCCTTTGTAAATTTGCACAACTGTGAACTCAAATATTTCATTAATGTGACTGTATGGGAATTGCAGCAATGTGTTCACTGTTCCTAGCATGAAACCAACATTGATACCTTTGTCATAGGTCATTTATTAGAAGAAACAATTTAGATTTAAAAATTGATATGTCTTCACCAACGTTGTTGCCGGAGGCATTTTGATTTGGGGGTTGTCTGTCATTTTTTATGTTGTTGCGATGTCTTGAGAATGGATTGACGGATCATTTAAAAACTTGATATGGGTGTTCATATTGGGGTGACAATGATCTGATTAGATTTTTGGGTCATGAGGTCAAAGGTCAAAGTTCACAGGGCTCATGAAATATGCAAAAGTAGTTTGTAATTGCGATATTTAAAGAGCTGGTTGATTGATTACAGTAAAACTTCAATTAAACAAATGAATTAATTGCAAGTTAATTTGGCCGTGATATAAAATCCATGCAATGGCGGAGGCATCCTTTTAAATTTTGTATTGAAATGTTGTAATTTGTTCAATTTCTGTTTATTTCTCAGATGTGCCAGTGACTTCTATCAGACTGCGCTTTGCCTTCCTGCGGTCCCTCAACTCCAACCTTGAACCCCACTTCCTGCCTCTAGTTGACCTCAGACCTTCCCAGTCGCTCCGGGAGAGCACGGCGGCCCTCCTGGCGCGCACCCGCCCTTGGCTGTTCTACGACACGAAGGTTCACTTCTTCAACACCCTACTCGATGCCACGGCTCAGAGGAACGTTGACCAGGCTGCACCTGAAGTAACCCTAGATCCTCTGCAAGTCATTGGAAGTGAGTCAAGAAAATACATTTATTTCTTTTCTGTTATTGAATTAAAGAGTTTCTTGAAGACATGGTTGTCCACTAGATCAATACCCTACTTGATGATTCAGCTTATTGAAATGTGAACCAGGCTGCACCGGAAGTAACCCTAGATCCTTTGCAAGTCATCAGAAATGAGTAAAAAATAATGCATTCCTCTTATCTTTTTTTAAAGTTATTAGATTTAGATCTTTAATATCATATTAAATGAGAACATGGTTATTAAATTTAATGTTATTTTCTTTCCACATCATCTAATACCCGGCGCAGACAGCCGACTCGACCCGATCCGACTGGTTTTCAGCCTGATTAACTCAGTATGCGCTGCTTCAGGACTCCGGTTTTTCCAGTCAAGTGCCAGTCGGAGGTCATTCGAGGCCAATTCAACATGTTGGATCGGCTCCGACTGAGCGAAACTGACTCTAGCCTGACTGAAAACCAGTCGGATCGGGTCGAGTCGGCTCTGTCTGCGCCAGGCTTTAACGTTTGGCTGGGACAAAGCAACCACTGTGTAGTTTATAATTCATAGCTATTGCTAGTTATTCTGAAATGCATTCCTAAATTGTTGTTGCTTCTTTACACATTTGTTGTAGCATCAGGCCAGCACCAAGGCAACCAGTTTCTGCCAGGCAGCAACAGCTCTTAACCCAAGGGGTTAATCACATACAAGTTTTTCCTAGGGCAAATATTAAATATTGTTATTTCTTTCCACATTTGTTGCAGCGTCGGGCCAGGACAAGGCAACCAGTTTCTGCCAGGCAGCTTCAGCTCTTGCTAATGTGTACTCCTCACAGCTCTGTGTTAAGATAGCCAGCGGAGGGGATCCAACCTATGCATTTAATGTCAAGCTCATTGGCGAAGAAGTACATGGAACAAGTAAGTTCAGAATCCTTTAATACTTTAATTATGTAAAAAACCCAACTCAGATTATGTCTCATATTCTTTTTGCCAATTGCCTGAGCTTGTGAGTGTATACTCCTCGCAGCTTTGTGTCAAGATAGCTAGCGGCGGTGACCCAACCTATGCATTTAATGTCAAGCTCGTTGGCGAAGAAGTACACGGAACAAGTAAGTTCAGAATCCTTTAATACTTTGCAATTATGTGAAAACCCCAACTCAGATTATGTCTCGTATTCTTTTTGCCAATTGCCTGAGCTTGCGAGTGTGTACCCCTCTTAGCTCTGTGTCGAGATAGCCCGCCGCGGTGACCCAACCTACGCATTCAATGTAAAGCTTGTTGGCAAAAAAAGTACACGGAACAAGTAAGTTCAGAGTAGTTTGCAATTTGAATAACCCCACCTAGGCATGTACAATTGCATATAAATCTATTATGCTTTCTAAAGCTTGTCTTTCACGACAGACTTTTGCTTGTGGATGGCATGAAATACAATGCAACTTCCAATCTCTAGCATTGCAACCAGAAAAGCTGCGTCGTGTGTGAGGTCTCTGTCCCAAGCACTGAAATACTGCAGTTTAAAAACAAAATTTATGACATACATATAAGATTTGTTGCAATTAGTCTGATGCAATCTCAGTCACACCTTGTTGCACGCTTCAAGTCTCACCAGTGGATTGCCTCAAAGGGGACCACCGGGCAAAGAACAACACATAATTACATGTTTTGGTACCGTTTTGTGATATCAAATATATACCCAACACTTTGCAAAGGTTTGTGTAATTCATAAACAAAGCAATTAATTACCACCATTTACGGAACCATTATTATTTCCTGTTTCCGTATGGGCCAAACATTTGCGAGTGCGCCGATGCTATTCACGCGTATATTTGGAGACAATAGAATCCCGGACGATTCGTTCGCTCTGGACAAAGTAGTCTTCGTACATGCAGACCCATGACTTTGGGGGCTCTATAGAAGAAATAAAGAGTGGATGAACTTTTGTATTCTTTAACATGCATGTGGTAACGTTCATGGTTAACTTTATCCGGGATATCTTTATCGTTACCTCTAGGTGGGTCGTTCCATCTTTTCCTGGGGGAGGTGACAAAGGAGCTTCACGGCGATCGGCTGCGCATCCTGATACCGTGCCTCAGCTGCACCATGGACAGGCATAGAGTGCGCTACATACTGAGGCCAGACCCCATGACGTTCCCAGAGAAGAGGATGCTGTAATATTCATGGTTAAATTTATCTTGGTTAACTATCTTTATGGTTATCTCTAGGTGGGTCTTTCCGTCACTTCCTGGGGGAGGTGACAAAGGAGCTTCACGGCGATCGGCTGCGCATCCTGATACCGTGCCTCAGCTGCACCATGGACAGGCATATAGGGCGCTACATACTGAGGCCAGGCCCCATGACCTTCCCAGAGGAGAGGATGCTGATATTCTTTGGGCAGGTCTGTATCTCACAAAACTTTTTTTCTTCAAATCAATGTAGTAGTTTTGTTATGAAGTTGAGCCTCTTAACTAAGACCTATTTGATCATGGTAACAAACATGAGAAATATAAAAAGAGCTATTAAATGAAAAAAATTAGTAGATATTAAACAATATGAAATGTAATGATTCTAGTACTGCCTGAATGCTATGTATCAGAATTGTAAAAATACACCGTAGATTATAGTTTCTTTAAGTCTTTCGATCAGTCTTTCTGGGTGAGCATCTTTCTGGGTAAATGTCTTTCTGGGTGTCTATGCATGTATTATCATGTCTTGGGAGTTTCTATCCCTTTAGCCCTAGACTTATAACCTTATTTTTGTGAGTGCCTGGTCCAGGAGCCACTAGACTTGGACCCAGTTAATAAGTCCTATAACATTTATATGGAAAATGCCAGCTTCTTGGCATTGTACTGATAACTGACATTCTGGAAATGTCTGGTCAAGGTACCACTAGATCTAGAGCCAGTTCATTAGTCAAATAAAATTGACATAACCTTATCTGGATAATTTGTTTTTTTCAATGACAGCTCCTTGGTATTGCACTGAGAGCTGATATCCCACTAGCCCTGGACCTATTACCTTGTTTCTGGAAGTGTCTGGTCCTGGAACCACTTGACCCAGACCAAGACCTAGCAGATGCAGACTTTGTGACGCATAGATTCCTAAAGAGAATCGAGGAGGTACGTGTTAGCCAGTTGTTTCCTCTTATTTTCGGATGTGGCATTATAATTTGTATTCTTGTACTGCCCATGCCACAGGTGGAGAAGCGATCGTGTTGATAATTTTCACATTACACAAACAATCATGTCTTTTGAATTGTTCTAAAATGTACACAATCGATCTGTACGGAATGCACTGTATTTCTACACATTCACTCGTAATACTAAGCTGAATTTAATTTGAAAAAAATATTTAAAAACATAAAGGGGAAAATCTTTGAAAAAATCAAGAAATACATGAGGTGTGCCCTCAATAATTTGTGTGCCCAACCACAATACACCACTGCTTTGGCTAAGAAAGCTGATATCAGTATTTTTTTTTCATCTTGTATCATTTTAGAATGATATCTTGTATTTTTATGAAACAAAATGGGATTTTTTACTCGTCCATACTGGATTGATTTTTACCCTCCTCTGTAGGCGCAGACGGAGGCCGAATTTGAGCTGGTGTGTAGGGAGTTAGAAGCAGCCCACATCCATCACGACACTGATCCCGACCCCCTGGCCAGCCAGGCCCAGCCCACTGGAGACTCGCTGGAAGCAGGCCTAGCCTTCCACTACACTAGCATGATGGGAGATCTGGTGGAGCTGTGTCCCAATGGACATAGCATTCCTGTTACGTAAGTTGAGATATCACTGGACGTTGCGCAAGTTTTTTCTCTGTTTTTCAGATTTAGTTTTTAAGAGGTTGCCAGGATTCTAGATGATTTTTTTTTTCTTCTTCTCAATTTCCATTATTTAGTAGCATGGTCAATTTAAGTTTGTCAGAATTGTTTCAGGCTGATTGTGAAATAAGGTTGCAATTCAATGTTTTCTTCAATATTTAGTCTGACGTCTGCGGGTTCATTTACTTTCTTCTAAAAAAAGAGGGGAACATTGTTCTTGATATATCCAAATCAGAAATGCAAACATTAACAGTGCAATCTTGAGTAAAGAAAATATGCTCCTGCTGTGCATGACTTTCAGATAAGCAGTGGCATTTGATAGGGTTCCTACATGTATGTGTACAGTGGGAAAGCTGTCCGTAGACTCATGAGGTCTTCTACATTGTATGTGGCATTACATACTTTATTTTGCCTAGATATCCATGTATTTGTTATAATGATTGCAAAGTCCAGAAAAGTAAACAGGTTAGCCAGGATCATTGAATCATCCATATTTTCTTATAGGTGGAGTAACTGGAGGGAGTATGCATCGGCTGTTCGCAAGCTGCGGATGAAGAAACTTTTGTGTCCAGAGAGAATGCTGGCCATCCGGTGTGGTCTTTACCCTCGGCATTGCAAAATTAATTTTATAGGAATAATATTGCAATGTTAGGTAAAATAAACAAGTTCAACAGAATGTTTGCCTTATCTGTCTTATTATTTCATACTCTTTCAGGTGGAGCAACCGGAGGGAGTATGCGTCAGCCATTCGCGAGTTACGGATGAGGGAACTGGTGTGTCCGGAGCGAATGCTGGCCATCCGGTGCGGTCTGGCATCCATCATCCCCCACAGACTACTGACCATCATGTCTCCAGCCGACATGGAGCTCAGGATGTGTGGACGACCTCACGTTGACCTCACCTTACTCAAGGTCAGTCTAGTAGTGGTCATTTTGATTTAAAGTAACATTATCATCAAATTTGAGATTTCACAAATAGAAAAGAAGTGTTTTCATAACCAGATGGAATTGTGCATAAGCTTAACACTCTGACACTGATTTAACATAGGTGAGCATGTACAGCCAAGACATGGTATCTATGTGCATACTCTTTGAAATGTAGATGACAATGCTGTAAGTGTGGTATGGTATATTGCCTCTGAAGAACATGTATGCCCAAAGAGTATCAAAAGATTTCAAAGAATACATTATTTCCTGAATTCCTGCTAGGTAGGTCCACGCTGGTTTTTAGAGTTCAGTTATAATAACAAACAATGATTCCCATGTTTATAGTGCATAATAATTTGTATCAATTTCTCTATATACTTAAATACAATCGAGAATGTATGATGGAACAATGGTTCTCTACTTTTTGTTGGCTGCTGGTCCTCAGGATTACTGTCAGGGACAGTAACTACAAGGGCCAAGTGGCTTGAGACCATTTAATCAAGGCTACTCAATGCTGGTCTTCAGACCATTCTTGAGGCCAAGACCACAAACCATCATCATTGGATAAAAGGTGGCTGAAAGAAGTTTTGCCATATTTTTCAAATTTGGTCTGACTCATAAATTTGGCTCTATAAAGAATGAATGAGTTCATGTTATGGTTGTACTTTGACTACTACATGTATATATTTTGTTTTTTTCTCTCGTTACAGGCACACACCATGTACCAGGTGGGACTGGTGGAGACAGACACCCACATCGAGTTCTTCTGGCAAGCCCTGGAGACCTTCTCCCAGGCGGAGCTCAGCCGCTTCATCAAGTTTGCCTGCAACCAGGAACGCATCCCCAGCACCTGCCCCTGTCGCCAGGGGGGCAACGATGCTGCCCACGTGCCCCCCTACCCCATG
Source organism: Echinarachnius parma (assembly GCA_037951105.1). Lineage (NCBI taxonomy): Eukaryota > Metazoa > Echinodermata > Echinoidea > Clypeasteroida > Echinarachniidae > Echinarachnius > Echinarachnius parma. Next base: position 18,620 of record JBAMJV010001554.1, on the reverse strand, counting down.
AAGATTGCCCCTCCAGATGGCCCTGGTGGTAAGTTTCATTTGAAGGTTTAAAAAATTAAAAAAAAACCTAGTTACAAAGCAATTCTGCTCATTTATATTGTTTTTGAGGGGGCAATGATACCCCTTCAGAAGGTCCTGTTAATTTTGTTTTAATTTGTAATTTCTTCACAGCTCTTTTCCTTGTTATACAAAACTGGGACGCTTTAAATATTGCTTGTGTTTTGATGGTGCGACGATTCCACCCATGTCCCCCCCCCCCCCCCACACTTATGAAAATCACCCATCCAGATGGCTCTGGCGGTAACTTCTCCCTCAAAAATGCATGTAATAATTTTGTTCTCCCTTCGTTATAACAGGTACCCCGGACCAGCGTTTCATCAGAGTGGAGACGTGCATGTTCATGATCAAGCTGCCCCAGTACTCGTCCCTGTCGGTCATGAAGGAGAAGCTACTGTATGCAATCAACTGCAGGGAAGACCCACTGAGTGGATAGCAGTGGATGGGATCGGAGATAGAATACAGCGTACAAGATCTACAGTGTGAGATACAGTATACATGATCTAGGATCCTTTAATGTCTATTGTGATTGAGCTGCCCCAGTATTCGTCCCTGCCAGTCATGAAGGAGAAGCTACTGTATGCAATCAACTGCAGGGAAGACCCACTGAGTGAATAGCAGTGGATGGGATCAGAGATAAGAATACAGCAGACAAGATCTACAGTGTGGGATACAGGATACATTATCCAGGATCCCTATAAATACTGTGATCAAGCTGCCTCAGCTTCGGTTTCTTGAAATACAACAGCACCACTTGAAGATGATGCCACATGGGTCAGCTCAGAAGGGGGGGGGGGGGGGGGGGGCAGATAGAGCGAGGGGGTGAAATTGCCCACTCAGACCCTCCCTCCCCTCCCCCCCCGACCCATGCTTCGCTACTAGAGCCGCATTCGTATTAGCTATTGCAGTATGTAAATTCTCGATACCAAATCAGTTTCACAGTACTACTTCACATTGATAAAAAGCACTGGGATGCAAGGCTGCATCAAAACCAAAATAGAGTAGCCATGATAACTTTGGTCTTGTGCATACTAGAGTGATAATTATTTTCTGACGAGCACAAGCATTGAGACGGGTTTCTGGGAAGTACTCCCATCATAAGAGCTTCTAGCTCGGTGGTTAGAGCTCGGGGGGGGGGGGGTGTTTCACAAAGATTCAAAGTTGAACTTAACTCTAAAATTGGACTTAAACATTATGAAAAGCCATGTGTAGCCTTGAAATAAAACATATTCAAAAGCAAAAATGCAAGCATTTGAAACTTCCACCGACAATTTATATCAATTATTTCAAGGCTCCCTGATAATAACAAACTTAACTGATGTTATCAAGCTTTATGCCTTTTCAAAAAGAACTGTTTCAACAATTTTACAAAGAAACTAACGGCTTTCCATAATAGTTAGGTCCAACTTGGAGTTAAGTTCGATTTTGGATCTTTGTCAAACGCCCCCCTGGTCTAGCAATCCGGAGGTCACCATTGACGTTTACAGACAATGTGGTTTACTCTTCAATTGATTGGATATAAGTGTGTGGATTTAGCCATACATTTATTTAAGCAGTAAAGTGATGTTTGTGTTTTCATCCTGAAAAACATGAGTGAATTTATGTAACAGAGGCTTACTAGTTTCCCATGGAACGAAAGAATTAATTGACAATGAAATGAAACTTGAAACAGTGCTATATTGTGTATATTAACGTTATCATGAAAGTGCACATGTAGCATACGTAAATGAATGCTGCTAGATATGAAGTCATCAAGCATGCTGTGTAACTTGAAACAAAGCTTGAAATAACATACAGTATACAACCTTACTGTGAAAGATAAACCATACCTGAAACAAACCATTACATCAAGTGTACTAATGCTTATAAATAGTTATGAAGTATTACCTTGTGGATACATACATATATTCAGCTATACTAGCTGGACGTGGTCATATTTCCACCGTCTTCCAAGTTCCAACCAATGTCAATTAAGGCTTTATTTTAGACCTTGTAGCAGAATGTCATGCTTATACCAGCTAGTACTATTCTATTATGTGCTCCGCAGCCTTCATAAATAATACAAGTTGCAAATTTGATATATTTTTTTCATCCCGAATGAATTCATTATTGCTTCTTGTTGCAAAGTTTCCTGCTTGTACCCGTTTCTCGCAGCCTTGATGTATTATAAATGCAGTTTGCAAATTTGGTGTATATTTATCCAACCAATGAAGACATATTACTCCTTATACGTAGCAGAATGTCATGCATATACCAGCTTGTACTAGTTATTCTATTATCTGTGTTTTATGCAGCCTTTACGACTATAGATACATGTTTGCAAATTTGATATATATTTGTCCATCAAATGAATTGCTTCTGCTAGCAGAACCCCATGCTTCTACCAGCTTGTACTAGTTATTCTATTATCTATGCAGCCTTTATGAATATTGACACATGTTTGCGAATTTGATATGTATTTGTCCAACTGATCAAGGGATTATCGCTTCTTGTAGCAGAATGTTCTTATACCAGCTTTAATTATCCAGTTTATCTGTGTTGAAATGGCAGCCTTCATGTTTCACTATTACGCGTGGCAAATTTGATGATATATATATATATATATTTTTCCTTCCCATGTTTGTAGCAATTTTAAATATTTTCGCCCCGCAAGCATGGGCGTTGACACTGTTGATATGCAGGAATTGCCACTAATCAAGGGAGACTAATAAACGATATTATCCCTGAACTAAAGAATTCCTTGATAAATCAACGCCTCTATTCCCGCAAGTGTCTTTGGGCAGTTGTATACATTGTGTGAATTCATATTCCTTTGGAAATGTATTATCCGTTATGGAAGTATGAAATTTACAAGGACTAACTGTGATGGAATTTGAAATACAATGTATGATATTGTTACTTATTTATTCTGCATGTGAACTAGAACGATGCAATATTATAGTATTACTTGGCTATTTCATTTACAGTCAAATACTCGCATGAAATATACATGTACAGTATATGAAATAGCATTACTATCTTCCTTGATTTTGTTTTTGTTTTGTAGTTAGTTATGCAATTTTGAATGATTTACTTTTAGAGGTACATGTATTACATCCACACCAAAGTTTAACCTTTAACCTCAGCTTAATTTGTATATTTAGTCAGATTTAGACATTTTGATCAATTTCTAGTCGGGTTTAGCTTATTTATAGTCATACAGTCAACAAAATAATAGTTATTGCATTTTATACCTTTCTGCGTGGACATACCATACATGCCTTGCATCACTTATTGAGTGTTATACTGTGCTTGGGCGAGCACGTTTAGGTGAAGCTTTATTTTCATAAAATAGCTTATACCTTCAGTATGCAAACAGCAGTATACCATTTTGCAATACTCAATAGATATGCATGCATGCAGTAAATACATGTACATGATGAAATGTTTCTTTCATGAAATGGTTTCATTTTTTTTAATGAAAAGAGCAGTACATGTACACCACCATACCACCGTTTTGTAATAAAAAAAGGACGAGGATATTTTGTTGATTTTCTTGCATTCTTGCATTTCTTGCATTCAAGTGACCACCTATTCGGAAACACAAAAAGAGGCAAGTGTAGACAGGTGTCTTCAATAGAAAGATTCCATAATATTGCTTTTCGTTGCAGGGAATCACTTTGGATAGTCACTATAGGCAAGTTGGCTGCTATAGACAGGTTTGACTGTATCATAATACTGTGAATGCTTTTGTAGTGTGAGTGTAGGTGAAAGAGAGTCCGGTGTAATAAATTATGTAAATATGATTTTATTATTTTAAATTGATGCTGAATAGATGCACTTCTCTATTACCTATTGATTATATATTTTGTAATCAGTACTAACTGTGTGTTTTGTATTTGAATTCTCAAATTGCCATTACTGATTTTGACTTCTCCCTTATAAATCTTTCGCCCAGAGATATGAGTCTTTTGTTTAGTTAAATAATACAATTATTAGCACCCTACCTAAATTGTCCTCGTGTTATTCTGCTCACATTGCGACATATTTGTTCTGAATGCCAAGTATAAAAGATAAGAATGTGTTGTTACATTTACAAGTAATTTTTATTTAATTATATGTATCAGAAATTTAGAATCATACTAAACAAAAAATTATATTATAGTTCTGGTTGATTTCTAATTGAGTCAAACATGGAGACATTTTCTTTGGCGTGCTGCAAATTTGTAATTATGTCTCATACTGTTTGAATATGCTTCATATGTTATCTTAATATTAAATATTGATTAGTTATTTTTTAAAGCATTTGAATAACCTCTCTACAGCCTATTCAAAATGTGTTTTAATTTGAAAATATTGCAGTTTATCTATGTCACATTGATTAGCCGCTGTATTACTATAAATTAAACTATTGTAATATTAGTATTATTTGTGTAACTAATCGATCATATTACAAATATTTATGGGTTGTTATGGGAAAAGAGGTAGCAGGTAGATTAATTAATTGGTTGGTTTTGTGGGCTGATTTCCAACAAAAATATTTCCTTATTTAATTCAGCCCAAATTCCTTTCTCCAGTATTAAAGATTGCAGAGATTTTTTTTTGGAGACAAGACATCATACTTCAATAGAAATGTTTTTAATGTCATTTTGGGGGCTGAAGTTTATTTTATAACTACCGGTAGCCAAATTTCAGTTGGAACTTGTTGCATGTATTTCTCACTGTTGCAGGTGGAATTGTTTTCCTCAACAATATTTAAAAGTATTGGAACTGGGTAGAATTGTATTGAAATTTCTTTTGCGTGTGTGTTGATTTTATGGAAAAAAATTGACAGATAAATCATAATTGGCAATTTGGCATGTCTGATGTTGAATTTAGGTTTACATACATGTACATGTATATTACAACTTTGATGTTCATTTTAATAATTTTGTTTGTTTTTTAATTTAGGATATATTTGAAGTTGATTGGTGAGTGGATTTGGATTGAGTATTACAGTATGTGTGAGTTTTCTGTTATAATGGTGTTTAAAGTGACTAGATCGTCATCCCTTGAGGGCGGTTTGTGAACATACTTCATCATAGAGTACCATAGAGTATACATTGTCATGGGTAATGGTTCTAAGCTATGTCGGGCAAGCAGCGAGAGAAATACATGGGGCAATTATTTAGTCCCTGAAATACCCAAAAGAGCATCAACAATTTTTTAGAGGTACCTTGGGATTGTTAAGGCAGCAATCTTCAGCTCCAACCCTCTATTAAATACCCACATATAAAAAGGACAAGTTGTTAAGAACCATCCCGAGGTTATAACTAAACAATACTTTGGTACTGTATAGAGAAGCAACATGTTTCCAGAACAAGGCGGAATCATGTGCGAGCACGACACTTGCGCATGATTGTTAGTTTCTCTAGTGTACCGCTATGTAAGCATGTAAACTGCTATTGAGTGTGCAGTTTACATACAAATGAGCTCTTGAAAAATGCCCTCTAACAAGACACGATAGGCTTTTTCTTTTTATAAATAATTGTATTATTCATATTGCATACATGTATGTGGTGCTCCTTCGATGCAATTACATTTTGACGTATGAAAACAAACTGTTATTATTCGAGGTACAATATGGAGGTACAGGTAGACTAATCTGATGATGCACAATATATACATGTAGTGTACTAGTATCGCATAAATATTTAATCCACTATGATGGTTATGGTATGTTTAAATGAATTTGTATTTCTCTTTGATTGGATTGTTTGATTTCTGCAGTTTACATTAACTTTGTTTTAAGATATTAATTAAATCTCATTTTATGAATTCAATTTATTGTATTATGGAATATTTGTTCCTTTTGTCCAGAGAGTTTTGATATTTTAGCAGAAATAATATAAACATTTAGTTGACGATTAGATAGCTTAATGTAATTATGTACATCATGTATATACATGTACATCCATATTATGTTCACTAATTTCAGAAGTGTAAATAAAGATATAGCATTCACTTTCAATCATTGTATTATTTGACTTATTCCTGTATGATAACTGAATGACTTGAATGCGAGAACAAATTGTTTGATGATCATATGATCATATAATCATATAATCACATATGATTCCCATTTATTGACCAATTATCAGACAGACACTTAATATCAATTACTCATATAATTTTCATATATAATATATATACAAACATGTACAATGTATAGAGAGATTTCTGCATAACCTCTGGCATCGATAAATCAATTTGCAGATCATGAATGCTGATTTTCTACTCATGTCTTTACTACAAGTGTTCAAATTTCTACAACTTAATCCTCCATTTAGTACAAAACTGGTCACCCCTTTTCCATTTAAAACTGACAGTTTGAAATGGTAACATCTCAGATAACTAACTCACAAATTGGTACTGTTACTCAATAGACCGCTTCTGTAATGTAATGCAAATAATATGCGCATGACGTCAGCCTCCCCGTCGTCAAGCTTAACAATAGTAAACTAGGTCCGGCAAGCTAGCTTGCCGGACATGGTTACTTTTGTTAAGCTTGCCGACGGGGAGTCTTACGTCATACACATATTATTTGCATACATTACAGAAGCTGTCTTATTGTGTCACTGATAAATTTACTAAAAGAGCTTGATGAATCTAGTAAAATATACAAGCCCCCCCCCCCCCCCCCCCACACCACCAAAAAAAGAAAGAAGGAAAAAAAAACAAATGACATTCTGAGTTGCTTTGTCAAAAACAAAGGCAAGTTTGTCCCCGTTTATCCTCCCACTTGATTACAGTTGAACCTCATTATAACAAAGTCCTTTGGAACATAAATTGCCCTTGTTAGATCAGGGTAAAAAAGAAAAAGAAGAATACTACGAGCTGGGACCAGCAAATTTTACCTTGTTTTTAAAATTTGTTAATATCAAACTCTTTATAACGAGGTTCCACTGTAGTAGTATCTTGCACATGTGCATGTAGTACAGTGAAACCTTTATATCAAAAATTTAAATTACCTTTTATAAGAAAATTTTGTAACAAGAGCTCTTTATAATGAAGTTCCACAGTATTCCATTATTGCATATACCCTATATAGATTAAAGTATAGAGTTGGTATTATGCATGCTCGAACAATGTCTCCTTTTAGAATTAAAATAGCACTAAAAATCATGTGCAACAATTAAAGCAAATCAATATAATGTGCAGTGAACTACTTGAAAAGCAGAATAAAATGAAATAAAAATTCACAATCTGATTGTATACTTACTTCCAAAAATAAAAAGAAAACTGATGAAAAGTCAAAACCTTATACTCAAACAAATCTGCAGGTGGGTATTTGTATAAATGTTTGAATTTGTGAAAACAAAATATTTTAAAGTTCTAAATTCTCGCTACTCTTGCATTGATCAATAATGCACATTTACATGGACACATCTAAAACCATTCCTACAAATTAGAGACAAAATCACTTTAAAATGTGCAATACCATGAAAATAGTTCAACATGCTATAATACATGTACTGAGTAACTTTCAAATTAACCTCAAGACATTGTCCTTTACCCAACTGTAGTATAATATTCATGTACATTTAAAGATGTTAATTTATTAATCACTCTATTGATCATTTATCATTACTTTCTACTTCATTTTTCAGGTTATTCTAACAATTAAAGGTTCCATTTTCCGTTAAGATTGTGTATGCCTAAGGGCAATTAAGGGTGCTTCATACCATTTGAATAAAAATGTTTATATGTTTACGAAGAGACTGGGTCGGCACCCTCAACAGGAGTTGGCAGATTTAATGCCAACACGCATCCCTGGGGGCTTAGACCCTCCCCCGCCTGCACATGCAGCTCACCAGGGAAAAAATTAATATTTTTATTTCGGGGGCTCCTTATCTAATTTTATGGTAGTTTTCGGGGGCTACTTTTATCATTTCGGGGGCTACAAATTTCCAGGGCTCTTTTTTTTCGAACTTCAGGGGCTACTATTAAGCTCTAATGCTGTAAGTGATCATCTGATTGGCATTCGATCACGATCCAATAAAAAAATCCTAAAAAATCCAAAAAATCCTCTTTTTGGGGGGCGGGGGCGGGGGGCGGGGGCGGGGGCGGGGGGGGGGGGGGGCTCTGTGGGCATTTCGGGGGACGAATTCACCCGCCGCCCCCGCATATTTTTTTCCCTGCGGCTCACCTGACCAAACTGCCACTCACCTCATCTACGAGTGCCCCATCCTTCGCCCACCCTGCAATCCAAACCCAAACGTTTACAACTTGGACCCCGCGACACAATACGCTGGCTGCAAAATTTGCGAGATGTTGCGTAGAAGCTGTGCTGCCTCATACGAAAGAAGAAGATAATTTTTGATATGCCTTTGAAATAATATAATCCAGTCAACATTGCATTATGCCTAATCCAAAGGGACAGCAAAAAAGATTCACTACAAATGTAGATTTATGTGGGTAAACAACAGAATTAACAAAAAACAAGAACAGAGAAACAGAATAGCTAATTATAGATCGTCTTCTTAACCCATATTCAACTAAATAGGCGAGGTCGCTAGGGCATGCTTGTTATATGAAATGTGACCCAGCAAATGCTAACGATTAAGTGTGCTAATTAATGCATTTCTACAAAGTGGCCGTGAAGTGCGTTTACAAATACATGTACCATCACAATACCTTCAAGTTTACAAGTTACTGTGGACTACTTGGCAATAAATGATGTGCGTACAAAGTGCTGGCAGTATAACAGCATATTCACAAGTAAACTTGAGAATTACTTGTATGACGTAAATGTGCTACATTCAGTGTATCACCTACAATCACACACATGGCTTATTGAAATTTAAATGAACTTTTTTAGCCATACGACTTTAGCACAATATCACATTTGATATGGTTTCATAATATGTGGTGATCAGCATTCACAAAAAGCACCATTGTCTTTATTAGTATAGGTACAAAGTATTTTCTGCTCTTTTCATTTCAAATAAAGAAAGTCATATTAAAATAATGACTGCTTAAGTATGAACGAAAATACATTTTCTTATTTCTTTTTTCTGGCTTGTAACATTTTTACAAGATCATTTCTTTATTGATCCTCAACATATGAATTAGAATGGGATTGAAGCTATAATATATATTTATAACCATTTACTTTAAACATTTTCCGGTATTACAAGTATACATATTTCTCTTGAATTGTTTTTAAATAGAAATTATATTCACATAAACATAATGCAGCAAAACAAAACTGATAAGAGACATTACTAGTACTCAGTAACATAAAGAGCAAAAACCTTTCTCTTTTTTTTTGGGGGGGGGGGGGGGGGGGGCGGGGGCTGGCAAGGGAGTGAAGTGAATTTTCATTTTGGATAACAATTGAGGTATTATATGTTTATTACACATGTCATATGCCCCTGGTATTATACTATACATGCATTTATGTGATGGTTAGAATGACATATTCAATTGTCTTCGGTATCTCAAAATGGCAACCATCTCTCAGCACACATACAGCAGACACCTCCCTATAAGGGCCACTTCACTTCTTTCCCTTGACAGCATCTTGCATATTAATGAACCTGTCTATTATGACCACCAGCTCTTGAAGACCACAATTTCTGTCTCCCTTGCATGGTCTTTACAGACAGGTCTGACTACTGTAAACGTGGTAATGTTCGCGGATTTCGCGCTGAAGTCGGCATCCGCGAATATAAATGCGCGATTTGCAATGCCTGTGAACACTTGCTTGGCCGCGAAATTAAAAAGCCGCGAATGTGTTTTTGTTTTGCTCAGCGCGAAATATTAATCGCGTGAAAATAACGACGTTTACAGTGAATGAAAATGTCATAATATTATGTCAGATTACATACCCCCATGGAAATTTAAAAAAAAGGTTAACCTGTCAACACCTGCGCAGAAAGACCACATTCCCTGTCTCCTATGAGTATTCTTTATACACAGATTTTAACGTATGCGAAAATGTCTCCAACTAATTTCACATTTCATATGCCAACTGTTACCACATTTTCTCGTCCCCATTGGGTGGTCTTATAGACAGGTTTGACCATACATGAAATTACATGAGGTTATTTTACATTGCATATACCCATAGAAGTAGGCCTTACTGGGGCTACCTACTAGAACACAAATTTTGTCAATATACATTTAGATAATGGGCTAACCTGTTCCCTACTAGATTTTGCAATCCCCATGGAGTCAATACAGGGCCCACCAGGTTCTCATAGCCAATGGGTTAACCTGTTCCCTACTAGATTTTGCTATCCCCATAGAGTCAATACAGGGCCCACCAGGTTCCTGTAGGCAATGGTCTAACCTGTTCCCTACTAGATTTTGCTATCCCCATAGAGTCAATACAGGGCCCACCAGGTTCCTGTAGGCAATGGTCCAACCTGTTCCCTACTAGATTTTGCAACCTCCATAGAGTACAAACAGCGCCCACAAGTTTCTCATAGCCAATGGCTAAACCCGCTCCCAACCAGATTTTGCTATCCCCATAGAGTCAATACAGGGCCCACCAGGTTCCTGTAGGCAATGGGCTAACCCGTTCCCAACCAGATTTTGCTATCCCAGTAGAGTACAAACAGGGCCCACCAGGTTGCTGTAGGCAATGGGCTAACCCGCTCCCAACCAGATTTTGCTATCCCCATAGAGTCAATACAGGGCCCACCAGGTTCCTGTAGGCAATGGGTTAACCCGTTCCCAACTAGATTATGCAATCCCCATAGAGTTAAAACAGGGCCCACCAGGTTCCTGTAGGCAATGGGTTAACCTGTTCCCTACTAGATTTTGAAATTCTCATAGATGATTCCCATAGAGATAATGCTGGTTCCCGTAGGGCATAGGCAATGGGTTAATATGCCACCGGTAGCTGTCACGCCACCAATAGCCAGAAGACGAAGAGGAACGCGACCCACAGGAATACCTTGGACAGGAACTGTTCTTCTGGGTTTATTGGACCATTAGGACGGGCTGTAAGAAGCGAGAAAGAATCAATGATAATATTAAGTATTTAAAGCTTGACAAGATTTACACTAGATAGACACTGGGTAAGTTAAATAAATGAATGGATTTGAGTTAGAGTTCATGCCACTAACAGCCAGGGCCGGTATTCAATTAATAATAATAATAATAATAGACATTATAAAGCGCAAATTGCAAAGAGCCTCTAAGCGCAGCGCTATTATTATTACCCCCATCAGCGGATACACACTTCTATCATTCCCGCACAAAAAGTGCACAATTTCTACTCCCTGAGGAGTATTCCCACCAGTCATTTGTTAGGCGCACACAGTGCTAAGGAACCACGTTCCCATCCTTCTGGGTCCCCATTTATAAACCTGGGTAGAGAGCAGCAATAGTTGATTAATCGTCTTGCTGAAGGACAAACGTAACGGACAATACACTGGATTTGACCTCTGAATCTCATTCATCAGAGAGCTCTACCAATCTTGCCACACCATATCCAATTCCATACGTACTTAAAATTTAAGCAGTTTACTTAGTATTTGGCGTAAGTAAATTTGTTTTGGGGATTCAATTTTAACAACTGAATATCTTACCAAAAGTTTTGAAACTATGTCTTCAAATATTACATTTAGATTTTGTTTTACTGAAGTAAAAGTCTAAAAAACAATTTCAGTACGAGATACGTAAAGTTCTCAGGTAAGTAAAATTCTCAGTAAATCTTACTTAATCTAAGTATTGAATTGAACACCAGCTCAGATATCAAGGATGAACAATACCCATAGGAATACCTTGCATAGGAACTAATTTTCTGGGTTCAGCAGCACTTGAGGATGGGATGTGCGGAGAGAGAGATAAAATCTATATAGACGAGATTGAGTTTATTTTGTAATGTTCACTCACTCACTCTATCCTCGCCTGTGCCATCAAGCCCTTGAGGCAACAGCTTGTGCCACAGCAGGGTAAAATATAAGATTCCATTTTGAGAGCCATTTTTTCAGTGCCTCCATTAAAATACTATTGTTTCTATTTAGGCCTTTAAGAAAATAAAGTATTACCATGAGGTTTCTTTGATTTTGGGGTGGGATGAGGGCCTTATATTGCTACAAACTTTATACACTCCTTTTAGAATATAGATTTTATAATCTTATAATTTTTCTCTTATTTTGATTCTCAGCTACAGAAAGATGTCTTAATATTTGTATTTGCTGTCCAATTTCTAATTAATATTGTTAAAATTAGAATTCCAACTTGACCAACAATGAATATGCTCATAAATTGTCTTTGCGACTGCTTGTTTTTGCCTTCAAAAGGAGCATCCTAGAACTAAATGTGACCGGCTATAGCAAAACCCGGCACTTGTCGTTAATTCATGTTTTGAAGAAATGGGCATTTTAAGTTCTCATATTGTGTGAAAAAGTCCTATGATGTAAAATTAAAACGATCATATCTTCACCAATTATTGACCAATTAGTTAGAACAAAGGATCAAATGAAAGCTTGTGATGAGGCCTTTGTAATGGTATGAAAATCTACATCTTTATTTTTACCGACAAGCGCCTGATTTTGCTATAGCCGGTCACAAATGATGGGGGGAAAATAGAGAATTTAATACTCACGAGGATGCCCCATTCGACCGTTGCCTAGATTAAACGTCGATGCAAAGAAACCAAAAGGGAAGGCACCAATACCAAACGACATGTGGAAGCCTCCATCTCCAAACCCAAATCCTTGGAATGGCTGCAAAAGGTAAAGAGAGACAAATAAAACATGATCACTGTTTGAATAAAAAGAAAATAGCAGGGGCAATTGGATGACTGTTATCAAGAATCTGAGTTACCAGAGTTACATTAGTAACTTAGATACATGAACATTAGTAAGTGTTCCTGGGAAGTACCACTACAAAGGGTCTTTGTGGCTCAATGGTTACAGCACCAGTCTAGTAATCCGGAGGTCTCCAGTTTGATTCCTGGCAAAGCTCAGTTTGTTTTCTTTTCTCTACAGAGGAACCTCATTATAAAGAGCTCTGATTAAAAATATATATATATTTTGTAACAAGGTAATTTACTGGTACAAACTCAATATTCTTTTGTTTGGTTGTTACCCTGATAACATGATAGCTGATATAACAAAATAATTAACATGGTCCTTAGCTCATCGATATATATAATGAGGTTCCACTGCATTATCTCATTGAATACGGAAAATGGTGGATCCTGTATTAACTCTGTGGGGATTGCAAGATCTAGTGGGGAACAGATTAATGTAGTGACAATTTACAAAGCATGATAATCCATTTTTTAAAATTATGTTAACTTACTCCTTGTGTTTCTGGTTCATGTCTTTCTCCCTGAGGTCTTGGTGGCAACTTCTCTCTGTGGAGCAAAACAAAAGTGCAACATTAATTTAAAGTTGGCAAGTTAACTTCTACATTTTCATTTCATCACTTCTATATGATGTAATCATTGAATCATGCTAATCCTTGCACAGGACAAAAAAAGAAAATAGTTATAAATGATGGAAACTTAGACATAAAATCGATATAATATGACCATCAAGGTCTTGATGATAATGATGATGATGATGATATGATGATGATGATGATGATGATGATGATGATGATGATGATGATGATGATGATGATGATGATGATGACGATGACGATGGTGGTGATGACGATGGTGGTGATGATGATGATGATAGTCATGGTGATGGTGGTGATGAGGGTTATGGCGATGAAGAGGAAGTCTAATAGTTACCTTGGATCCTGCTGATTTGTACTCCCCCTGCCGTAAAGTGGAATAACCTTGTCCCTGCTGATGCCTGCTTTACACACAGGACACACCTGTCGATTAGGGCGGGTCTCTAACCATTGAAATAGACATGGCCAACTAAAGATAAAAAGAAGTCAAACAACAAACACCCCAATAAATTAATGGAAAACAGAATGCAAACAGTAGTCATTTTAACATTTGAAGGAGTCAATCTTAGCTGACCTATTGAACAAGCTACAAGGTTTACAACCACTTTATAAGAAACTGTTTGGTAATATTCTAGGACAAGATTTGCTTATTCTTCATCCAAATTTCATCTGAGCAAGGAACTTTTCATGTTATGACACTTAAATATCAATTTCTTGAGACTGTGAATGATAACTCATATTATGAAAGACTACGTGTAAGGCTTTTTATAACTCACTTGGACTGTAGGGGAAATGTTGTTAATTAAGAAATGATGGATGAGAAGTCTTGATTAGCCCATTGAAAAAATATAATTTGATGCGACACATACATTTTCCATTAATCCTTGATTGAATAATTGAATGTTCAACCACATGGAATTCAACTTGTTTGCTGCCATACGTGTTCACAATAAAAAATAAATAAAAAACATAAATATAAATCCCAGCCTGAAAGCTATATAAGCAGCACAGTCAATTGAGGTAAGGTTAATTTCAAGTTGACATTTATTTTCCTTTGTGTTTATTCTTTATCATCCCTATTATTTATTTTATCTATTTATTCTCCACTCACAGGATGGATTGCCCTTGTCAAGTACAAGCTGTTTTTCAAAGGGGTTCGAACCAAATACTAACCAAAATAGATGTCCACATCTACTGACCACTGCGTCTTTGGCCGTGTCCAGGCAAATGTTGCACTCAAATAGACTCTCCTGGCTGTTGGCATCCTCGGCCGATGCTGACGCGCCATTGGACGGCTGGTTACTGTCTTCTGTACTGTTGCTACTTGCCATAGTCAGTTTTTCTGCTAACTAGTCACTATGTCGCTTTCAATGTTGCCAATATTCTGTCCCATTTAGTTCAGTTGATATTCACCAATATCTCTCTCTCTTTGGGGGTTCTCCTCTGTGATGACTTTTAATACTTGTTCAATTTACAATTCATTCTGTAAGTGTGCTCAATGATCCGTCCTCTTGTGTTGAGTGTTCCTTGTATGCAGCGTTAAACATGTTATTTAGTCGGTAACAGTAAATCTATTTCACATCAATAATGTAACATGCAAGGAGAATTCGCACTGCAAAAGCCTGACATTTGTCATTCCTAATAAATTGCTTGAAACAGCTTTTAATCTAGGGGTTGTACCAAGATGACCAAAGGCTACAGCTCATCAAATAACCTTTTTTTTTTTTATCTCCAGGAGTCCAGGGGCATCTATATGAGATGAACTTCCTCAATTTGAACGGCTAATATCAACTCATAAGAGCTCTTGTGACCTTGCGAGATCTGAAGAAGAAAACAAAACAGAGAAGGATAAAACATAATTAAACAAATTTAACAAGATTTTTAACATCTAGGAATAGCCCTAATATTTTACCCGACCATCACAGTCACAGTTAGAACTCATGAATGGTATTCACCCTGGATTTTTCCCAGAATTGCCATCAAAAGTATTTTTTCGGGAAATGATGGGAAATTTTTGCTGAATGTCCATTCAATAATTATCCTCCGACTACCAAATCCAACTTTCAAATTGAAGACATTTTTCCTAGGCTAGGGCTAGGCTATGTAAATTTGCATGTCCGGTAATACGACACGTTCGGTTATACAACACCTTGTTATACAGACTACAGTATACTATAGTAATGTCTGTATGTGTGATCTACACATGAGTTGTGACTTAAAAACAAATTTACTTTTAGACCAATTTATGTAATTTTAAGAATTACTATTATTTTAATACTAGATATTATAGAGAGAACCGATCTCTACTACTAGCACTTGTGCTACACATACAATAGCGTTATGCGGAGATCAACCTCTTCCGCCTACTGCACTATCCAACACAAAAACATTTTTTGTCTGCCGATTCCTCCCTCCATTTACCAGCAAATGCAAAAAAAAATGTTGTTTATGTGATCCACAATTCATATACTTTTACTGACTGTTGTTTTGAAGATCGAAAAATGTGGAAAAAAATGATTATTTCCTGACCGTTTTCCTTACCGATGCGTCCTAAAACACAGCGTTCGACTGTTGAACGGTACAGTGTGCGAATGGGCAGTATGCTTATCTCCAGCGTATTAGCGTAATTGCATGTTAATGGTCCAGCATGTACTTTAGTCAACTTTAATTCTTCTTCTTCTTCTTCTCCTTGATACTGCAAACAAACTCCGCATGATGCGGATATACAGTTGCAGGCACTTGGCACACAAACACACATTACAATACTGCACTGTTCAGCCTGCATTGCACCGATATTAATGTGTGAGGCCCATGTCAGAAACGCATGGCACCATCGCATGGCACCTATGCATTTAGTATACACCCTTTGCCCAGCTGTAATTGCATGTCTGGCTTGTAGTAAATGGTCATATACTCATACCATGGTACGAGTATGACCACTTACAAAGTAGATGTGGCACTTGGTGGGTTTAGGACCGGTGTACGCGCCTAATTGGGGAGCCCGTGGGCGTGGTGGGCCCTCCTACTCCTAGTCCTAGTGAAATTTAGCATATTCATCTTACTCACAATGTCCTTGAAAATATTGTAACAATGTGGCTCGTCGTGCGTTATTTGGTAAGAGATTCCACTCCGCCAGAGTTTGTGGTATACTTATAAATGAATATTTGTAGCTCAGTCCTTCTTAGAGATGTGACTTGTCACTTGTGCCAACTCGAGTAACCGTTGCCGTTGGCATTGGTTCTCTTCTATTTCTAACAATTTTAACTTTTGTATAAATATAAAATAATCGTCTACAGTTTGTATTATAATAATTTGTCATGCATGTATTTTATGATGTACATACTATATTGTTTTTGTTGTTAATAAAACTTAACTTCAATTAATTTATAGTAATATGAAGGTGTATTGAAACTTCGCGCACGAAAATTTCGAACTTTTTCAAAGTGTCGTAGGAGCAACAAAATTACTGTAATCTCAATGAAACAAGCATTAAAATACTCCCTCTATTCTGAGGATTCGATGTATGTAAAACATTTTCGATCTAAACTCACAATTCATGTGTTATTGGCCCGATTCCGTAACCATGTCATATCAACAAGAGATTCTTCACCGAGTACGGTAGTCTTCAATTCAACATTTATTTCAGATAAAAATCAGATACAAATTTGTTGTACAGTTACAATGTAACAGGTAGCACCTATAAGAAGCACGAAGCTTGTCGAGTAAGGGCACCCGGCATGTTATAGTATCACAATTAATTACAATATAATAATTCACATACGTATAATATAATATGAATATAAAGAAAATAAAAATGGCAAGGAATGGAAAATAATTTAATACAGAATAAAATGCATACAAAATGCAGAACGTTAATTTACAAAAAAAACTTCGCGCTCCATACACTTTGATACACTGCCATTGAACTTAACACGCAATCCTGTGTAGCAAACTTTAACACGCATGTCAATTGGGTGTGTGAAAGATGCAAACTTTTGCGCGTAAATTAGCATCTTGGCACGCGCGCGTTGTCAAGCTTTCTACGGAGATTGCGCGATCCGAAAAGTAATTTTGAAAGGAAGGTCGAATAAAGGAGCATTTTATGCAGCATTTCCGATAGCAACAAGTCTGTTCTACGGAAGGATTTTGATTTAATTTGTCCATAATTTATACACGAAAAAAACACACAAAAAGTAAGTTTTTCTCAAGAAATATCGATCTTTGTTTGCTATTTTTTTTTGTTGATTAGTAAGTAATGTGTGCTCTTTCATTTGGCGTCAGAAATTTCCGTCGCCGTGTCCGTGTTCTAATGTTTGTGTAACCGCTTATATGATGCGCGAAGTTTCAATACGCGCGAAGTTATAATACTTGTCCATACATTTATTGGAATGTAAATGACCGAGTTCAGGCTGCCTCAATATTCTTACATTTACTTTCCGTTTTCACATTAGAAAAATCGCACCGTTGTGCTTGAACCACGCAAATGATCTACTACATCCACTACATTCAACGCTTGAACAAACACATAGCGCGGCGTATTTATCTTCACTGCTTTGCAACAGCGTAGCTCTATAGTTTTCGCTGATCTCGTTCAACTATGACACGCGTATGGTTATCATCGCACAAGCCAAACAGCGTACAATTTCGTCAAAACATTTTACGCCGAAAGATTAAACAAGTTGGAAACAAAATGAACATCATAATGTGCAAAGACAAAGTAACAGATTTTGTACTAAAAAAGTGAACCGAACATTAAATCTTGTACACTCTACAGAAAGAAAATGACTCACTTTATGATTCGAAATCTACCTCTTCTCCGTCTATCTCCAGTATAATATTACACGAAGTCGAAAACTCACGCTCGCTGCTGCAGCTGTGGAAACAGAATCTTTCTCATATGCGCAGATAAATACAGCTTAGAATTAAGAGAGGCCGGCCAAGGAGGGTCTTTTTTCTTTATTTTTTCTGTATTAAATCTGCATAATGGTTTGGTTTGTACAATGAGGGCGCTTCAAGAGCGGGGGGGGGGGGGGGGGGGGGGGGGGGGGGGGGTGGGGGGGGGGCACAATATCAGAAATATTATAATAAACAATATACATTAAATAATCAATCATTGATCTGTAACATAACGTGAAATATGGAGGAACCACTGTGAGAAGCAAAGCTTGTAAAGTATA